>JAIPRL010002181.1:19022-64853 GCA_025469235.1 Pemphigus obesinymphae | reverse complement strand
ACTCTATATATTCTGTTTTATTCCTACTAATCCTTAGTCCTTTACTTTCCAGAGCTTCCCTCCACTCTTCAAGTCTACCATTCACTTCCTCGGGACTTTCTCCTATCAGTACTATATCATCTGCAAATAACATACACCATGGTACCTCCCCCTGTATATCCTTTGTTATCTCATCCATGCATCCATCATCTCATCCAGTTCATTGAACAAACTGCAGTATTCCATACAATATATCGTTCATTTCGTATAATATGAATATAAAACGTATACATTTTATTATTTTGTAATTTTCGGTTTTTGTACAACGTATTTATATTTATTATTTTCCGCGGAAAATTATATTCGTTTTAGAGAATAGTGTGGTGCTCATAATAGGCCATAGGCCGTCCAATCAAAGCAAATCGCAATAAATAACAATTAACAAGAACTACAACGATGACAACGATAATTAAATTATATTCTTCTTCGTTTTCTCCTTTAACTCCTCTCTTAACTATTTGGGGTCAGCCATCATAATCTTCCAGTTCTACTCAACTCGATCTTCTGTATCCTCTTCACTTACGCCAGGCTAACATATATCACTCTCTATAATATCTCTACCTGTTTTTATTTTTTTGGTTTTTCTCTTCCCCTCTTCCTCTACTTCCTTCAACATAATATATTCCATTTACTAATCTTACTGCCCCTGTCTCTTTTCTTCTGAAAACATGTCTGAGCCATCTCAATCTATTCTTTCTCATAGTACCTACTATTGAAGCCACTTATATACCTCCTCTTATATTATATAGTACATATATTTACTCATTTCTAATTTTATCTTCTCTTGTCTTTAACACTCTCATGTCTGCTTACATTCATCTTTTATTCTATCTTCCTATATCTACTGCCCAACATGCTGATCCTTACATCACTGCAGGCCTCACTATTGTCTTATTAAATTTACCATTTAACCTAATCGGGATCTTCTTGCCACACAAAATACCTAATACATCTATTCATTTTATTCATCCACACTATCCTACGTTTCATATTTTCCTCCAAACTACTATCCTTCTTTAGAATGGATCCTAAATAAATAAATCTCTCAACCTCGTCTTTTTCGTCCTAACTCAACTTCATTACTGGCCTTACCCTATTCACCTCGTATTCCCTTTTCCCCAAACCATACTAAATATATTCTGTTTTACTCTTACTAATCCTTAATCCTTTACTTTCAAGAGCTACCATCCACTCCTCAAGTCTACCATTCATTTCCTCGGGTCTTTATTCTACCAGCACTATACCGTCTGCAAACAGCATGCATCAAGGTACGTTACCCTGTATATGTCTTGTTATTTCAACCATCGCCAAGGAACTATCGTAAGGACTCAAAGCCCAACACTGGTGTACTCCATCTTGATACTAAAATCCTCAGTTTCTCCAAAGAAACTCGTCACTATTGTTATGTTCTTGTCTTGTATTTACAATTAAATCATATTCCTGATGTAGAAAACGTTAATAATGACACGGAATATTACTTTAAAGTTATATTTGATATAGAATATATTTAATATGGTTTGAATATAGTATTTAAAGATTATATTAGAGAACAAAGTATACATTATTTTAATGCTTCGAATAACATATGCCATAATAATGGAATTATTTATCACATAAGAAACGACAAAATAATGTGGGTAAGTTACACAATTTAAATATTTATATTTTATTTTTTTACGCAACTAAAATTAATATGAAAATATAATCATATGAAATAAATACATATTTTATAATATAACTAATTGCATGTATATAAATCACCGTGTTAAACAGAAAAATACACCAATTAAAATTAGTTTTCGTTTGAAAATAAAAAGATTTTATTTTTAAATAACATAAAATTAATACTAAATACGTGTAATGTTAATATTTTATTTTGAAAGATTTTTAAACTAGAAAGTACAATAAAATCACGTAATTGAAATAATATATCAATTAAAATTAAGATGAAAAAACAAGGCAAAAACAGCTTTTATTTATGAATTAGGTATATAACATAAAGTCATAATATATTATTATTATACATATTATAACAACATTCTAGTAAATAATTGTAAAACTACAAAATATAATAAAAATCATATTATAAAAATAAATTACAAATAATAATTTATATTGGCTATCCTATGAAAATTAACATATTATTATTATTTTTATACTTTTGTTACAACCTAAATACATAAGTAGTAGGTACTTAATTAAAATCATTTAAAATTTCAAGCAAAATAACTAACTATATAAGATTTTTATGTTTAATTATTCAAACGATTTAATTTGTAATATATTATTATTATATTCAAGTTTTCTTATGGTTCGTGTAGTTAGTTATATGGTTTAAAAATGATAAATAATTAAAACAATATATCTAATTAATATGAAATATTATGAATAAAATATGTAATATTTCATACAATATAAATTTAAAAAATACTCATTATTTCATTATCATATATTCACATCATTGTATTAATTTAGTAAAATAGTACAGTAAAGTCAGTAGGTAGGTACATCACTTACAGGCTAAATATAGCTAATGATAATATTGTTATTAAGATGATTAATTAACCTTAAATGTAAAGTATAAATTAAATAATTTAAACTGATTATTACTAGTTTAAAGTATATAGTAAATCGTTCTTCAGCCGGAACAAGTTTACAAAATGTTGTGATTTTTTAAAATCAAAAATGTAATTTTGATTATAGCTTCTTTGATATGTATTCAATCTTTTTTTTATTGTATCTATGAATTCACCTCAAAATTTACCATCAGATTGCATTATTATACTATTGATAATATTTTTTTTTTTGCTTCTTACATTGCAATGGCACACATGTACATCATCCGCAGTGAAAGGGTTAAAAAGGTAATTTTTCAATATTCCCAATGGATTTCTCGACTGAAAAAAAAAATGGTTGAAAATGAGAAAAAATTTATAAATCATAAAATTATCAATCCGAAAATTTGTAATTTACACTATATATTTACTATATTACTAGATTAAGGTGATGAAAATTTCAAAACTTTTTGACCACTTTTCAAAAATTTATAAAAAAAAAATTGATTTAATTTTTTCATGTAGGTATAATATGTATTCTATTTTTGGGGTATAGAAGGAGTTGAATAAAACTTTTCGGGTAATTATATTTCTGATAGGAAATACAAGTATATTCTATAATTGGTACATAAATTAGGTAAGTAATTTGTTATTCCCAGTAGTTTTCTTAAAATATAAAGGAATACTACCGAAATTGATCAAAACTGTTTAATCAACCTATCGAATATCTATAATATTATAACGAATTCGCTTAGACCGTTTTTCGAATGCAATAGTTTATTTTCGCTTTCAAAACTAAAATAATAATAATAGACTATTTATATCCACGGAACAACTTCCACCATATTTATTTAGACGAATTTTTTTTAAACTTTCATCGATGAGAGGCATACGAAAAATTTTTTATTTTAGGAAGATGTAAACCAAAAACATTTGGAAACACCTGCTTTAGTAAATATCTACTATACCCACTTATGCAGTATTTAAAAATAATTCTCAAACGCTGAAACGGATATCAAAAAATTTTTCTTCATATACTATCGTATTCATTACTACATTAAGTATAACAGTGGTGTTCGTAGAAATTTCGAGAGCCTATACCTCTTACTAAAAGACAAAAACTGTTCACTTCTTACTACGTTGTATAGCGTTTAGCAGATATTTCTACAAAATTCCTTATCCCAATTAGGCATATGATGTAATACATAGGTATATCAATATAAATTATGACATGTCACTCACATGAGTATGATTGGTCCACCTAACTAATAAATCTACAGTTTTCATAATGTTTTTTTTATTATAATAACTAATATTAATATATCATAATATAATAAATAAATATTCAAAATTATATGAAATTTCTACATTTTGTATTCAAAATTAAAATATTTAAATTTTTTTTAAGTGTTATTTTTATTTTTCCAAAAAGATAAAATTTTCCCATCTTATCCAAGCTTACAATTGGATAACATATATATTATATATTTATGACCATTTATAAATATATTCATCTATAAAAATGAAACCAAACACAACAACTTTGACAAATATCGTTCTATGATACAAATAAAATAATCAAAGTTTAATTTATTAAAAATGTGTAACAAATTGTTTATAAATACCTATGTACTATACAGACTGGTATGTCCAAAACTTTTTTATCTATAAGCATATAGTACATTTTTAATATTATAGCCTAGAATATTTAAGATATAAAAATGTACCAAGAGTAAAATACTTATTTATTAGAAAACTACCTATATATGATAATAATAATGTAAGTAATTTATGATGAGACGGCACATCCCATTTTTCCCCAAACCGAGTTTCTCGTCTTAGGTACTTCCATATGACTTTTATTACTACCTAAACGTTAATGTAAAAAGAAACCGAAAAATATAATAATAACTATTAATAAATAGGTACTTTACAAAATAAACTATAATAATGAAGCATCATAAAAAAATAAATAAATAAATAAATATGTACTTAACTAGCGGTTACGAAACATAGCAAAATATTTAAATCAACAAATCGTTTTTTTTTTTTTTTTTTTTACTAATTTTTCTTATTATCATATTTTGTCAAAAATTATAAAACAAAATTATTTCGGCGGTACCAAAATAACAATTAATCGTGTCTGGAAAAAAAAAATGATGTTCACTGGGTTTTGAAATAATGCAATTTTCCATTTTACCACATGTCCTTAAGTTATTTCTCCTATACGTACGGTACTCTGTACAATAAAACGTAAAGGACTAAACTAAGCAACTCGTGACAAAATACATTTAATGTCTGGTTATTAGACAAGAAGCTGAGTGCACACACTGTTGCAACCGTACGTAATCGACTGAATGTGTAGATTTTATTCTTGGAAATATCATGCAATTCGTTCGTTTTTTTTTTTTTATTATATTATTTTACTAGCCATATTATACGAAAACGCCTCGGCAGTGTCGGTGACACCGACTACCCATTCATTGAATTTGTCCTTGAAGCCGCGAATGTTGCAGTTCTTCGTCTCTCCCCGCGGACAGAACAAAATAATAGCGCAATATTATATTTAGCGGGTTTTACCCGAAAACCGAAACCCAAATTAACCATAATAAATCACATAACCCGAAAACCCGAATAATCCAAACAATGAAAAATGGACAACACCCGAATTAACCCGAAACCCGAATTATTAAAGCAATTCCAAAAATGAAGTGACCCATCAATTTGTATGTATTTTTTGCGACAAATATGGTAACACTGTCCATTAACTTCTATCATAGAACATGTGTATTTTGCGACGACTTTTTAATAATTATATTGTTATGATTACAATAACGGAAACGTTATCAGTGGACAAGCACGTGGCGTATTCGTAAATGGTAAATGTTTAAAAATTAATTGTGGTCGTTTATTTTTATAAACTTTATCTTGTCCTTATAGGTATCTATATATTTTAAAGTTTTGTATTATGAAAATGTATGATCCAGTAAATTAAACAAATATTTAAAAAGATGGTTACGGTCACTAATCACCACTCCTCAACGGTAATTTAAAATGTAGTCAGTAAATTAACCATCCCCTTCAAAGAGTTAAGATTTAAACTGAAATTAACGTTTAATATTATAAGATGTAAAGACTAAATGAATACAAATGTAAAATGTAAAATTAATTTAGTATTTAGGTGCAAATAGAATTGTTGATAAATGGTAATTTAGTCATTATTATTTGTAAATGAGTTTTATTCATTGTTATTATATTGAAATTAAAATTTGATAATTTTAACAAATTGGCATTGAAAATCGAATATGAATATTGAAATTCAACAAAGTTTTTGTTTTTGAAAAGCCGAATTGACCCGAATCAATCCAAATAGAATATCATAAAACCGTAACCGGAAATGTTCAATAACCCATATCACCCGAATTCAAACGCCCGAAACCCGAAAACCTAATTATTAATTCGGGTGCAAAGCCCTGATATTTAGGCACGAACGCTACATTTTTGCCCTTAACGAAAACAAAACAAACTTCTCATCCCTATTCAATAGCATATTCATGTTCTGTAAAAACAATATAAGAAACATTATAAGGGTGAACATTATACATTTTTGATACAAGTTGTACTATATCATCGTCGACACAAATAAAAACATCCTATGTGTCAAATTTTCGAAATTGAGGTTTAAACTTTTAGTATCCCTGGCTTTAGATAAAAAAAAAATAAACATAACATAATAGTACTACATCTTTGTGTAGTATTGGGGTAAAATATAAAATAAAATCTCATATAATAATAATATATGTAAACTACGTACCTAATACGAAACGTTTTTGAATCTAGAACATAGGCTATACTTGGATTTTATTTTTAGAGGAGGTCCAAAATATATTTTATAATTTTAGTACATATTAAATTTATGTTTTATCTATCACATAGCAATTTATTGGATTTATGGATTTTGAAAACAGATTTGAATTTATCAACCAATAAACACTTATAATCGCATTTTTTTTACATTTTTTAATTTTTATATCGAATATTTTAACATTTGGTGAACTAATATTTAGTGATTTTCAGTTTATCAAAACTAATTTAAGGAATAGATATTTAAAAAAATAAAAAGTCTTCGTCTGGAGTTTTCAACCTGCAGTTTTCAATATATTTACGGTCTACAGTCAACTCAATCGATGATGGACAGAAATAGGTATTTATGTACATAGAACCACCTTCAAAATTTTATTCAACTATAGTTATGTATATATACGCACATTTTTTTAATAAAATCATGATTACTTACTTTTTACAGATTCAAAAAGTTTTGATGATGCTTTTTAGAACTGTATCAATGTTTTTCCGCATATCCATTATTTCACATATATGTTTGTTTTGACCTGTTTTACTATTGCATTTAAATCACAATCTACGTAAATAAGTATATGTTTTTTAATAGTGCTGTGGTTATTAACTAATCAGTTATTATTAAAAATATTGATATTGATGTTAAAAGCCACTAGTTTACATAACAATGTTTATCAAATTTTGGAGAGGGTCCGAACACCATGGACTCTGCCTCTCAGATACGGCATTATAATACAATATATATATCTCCTATAGTCCTATGTGAATCGAAATACGATAAACTTTACATTGGATGAGTTATTGTAATGCAATATAATATAATGATGTTGTTTGGGCATAATATACCAGAGAAGTTTTAGATGTAATAAAATAATATATTGAATGAACTTTTCCAGTTATATTAAACCTCCTTTGTAACATAAAAAAACCTCTAATTTAAGTTTAACACTCATAAAAACATGTCTTATTATATGGTAAAATGTGTCAAATACTCATTTTATTGTAATTACACAGGCTATTTCAGAGTTTTTAAATTTCAAATCCGAAGAACACAATTGTTTTTCTCGGTTAAAAATTTCATTTTGAGGACGGCATTTAAATTATCTCATATATAATAAGGACAGCGTTGTTGAATATTAAAATATAACATAAAGAACAATGAAGAATTTTACTGTAACAATAATAAAGCTTAAACTATAAGCTCTTTTTTAACGTGCACAAACTATAAAAAAATTAATATAACTAAGAACAAAAATTGAAATAACGTATATAATAATGGTAAAATATATATTTTGTACAACCTTCAAGATTTAAGATTCATTTTTTTTCAAAATTACAAATAAATAACTGAATTTATAAATGTTGTCGAAGAACTTTAAATAGATATAAAAATTACGATTGTTCACATGTTTTGGATACAGTTAGAGTAACAAACGTTTACCCTTGTGAGTTTCATTACATTTTCCAGTCTTAAAATCTGAATTGATTTAATTGAAAAAAAAACTTTAAAGAAAAAACAAATAACATTAAACAATATATTATATAAAAAAATTTTTGTTAAAATTAAACAAAAACAAAAAAATGTATAACGTTATTAAATGATAAATAAAAACGAAACTTTTAGGCGTTGATAATTAAAAACCAAAACGTAAATATTAAAAACGCTTTTAATCCCTGATTAACATAGACGGTATTCTGGGATCGTAATACTTTTAAATTCACAAAATTAGGCAACTAACCTTGAAATGATGGATTTATTTCATTTTTTAATATAGTGAATTAATGTTCAAAATAATTTAGTGCGGGTTTAAAGGATATAGTGATAAAAAAATAATATGTTAAAAATTCACTAATCTTGGCCAAAAGCCATGTTTACTTAGTTATGTTTAAATAGGGACTGTATTGTAAAATCTTTAAACCACATAATATATGTATATATGTAGACATATTTTTAAAATAATATAATTAAATATACCAACAAAATTAAATGATCTATATAATAATTATTAACCTATAATTATATACCTTCTAAATTTACCCGGCTAAGCAAAGATTGTAAAATAAGAAATTTTAATATATTTTGTTTTAAAGTATTGGTAATTTTAATTTTTCAAAGGCGAAACTCCGTTTAAATATATATAATAATGTAAATTATATCAAAAACCATATTTTACAATTTGTAGTCCATCTAACTGTACAATCTTACAATGCTTATTACTTTTATGACTTTAAATCCAATGATTACATGTCTCATTTTCTAAGTTCTTCATATTAAAATAATATATTCAGTTATTTCTTTAATGATGCTGATGCAGTGTTCAATGATGCTTTCTTGAATGCCATTAATAGATTTGTCCCTATTAAACATTTTTACGTCACCTAAATTTTCCGACTGTATATTTTAAGATCTAAAAAATTTTACATATTTTTTTTAAACTTGCTTATTTAACTTATAAACTCTCAAAATTTACTTCTGATTAGGTACCTATTTTTTTCTAATCTTAAAGTTAATTTTTGTTCAAAACTCGACTATCAAGTAAGTACATACTAATTAGGACTAATAAGCAATAGGATATAAGTATGGACCACATAATAGTTGAACAGCACCGTTACTGTTATGTTTACAATTTATATATGTGAATGCCTTAAATTTTATGTCATTTTTATAATTGTCTATGTTAACTATGGTCTTATTTTAAGAGAACATGAATCATATGGCATAATTTCATGTTCTTCTAGCTTAAATGCTACCTTACAAACTGGTAAATATTAATGATTCTATTTCTCTCTTATCCAACATTGTTGCGTCCCGAAAAGACTCCTTATAGGTTCTCTTATTTTCATACTCTTCGTTAACTCAATAATTGTTAAATGGATCACTAAAACCAATTTTCTCCTTTTTGATGATAATGTTAAAATTTATTGATCAGATGACTCTCCTGTCTCTCCTAGTAGCTGTCTTATTCTCCAATCTAAACTAGACGCTAATCTAAACTAGTTTTGGTCTAATGCTTAATCTTGATAAATATCATAGTATGTCATTTTTCCAAAGCTATATTTCCATCATTCACTCATACACTCTCGGTGGCACTATGCTTGAATGTGTATCCCTTTTAAAAGATCTTAGGATTTATATATACTACCACATACATTTAACAAACGGTAAATCGTTTAAGGTTTTTAAAATTATTAATCAAAATACGAAAATGTTTATTTCAACTAGTTGTATCCATACCCTTTATTTTTAATTTGTTTGCTCCATAAACGAATGCAGAGTAATATTCTGATACCCCTATCTGATAAGACACCAATAAATATTGAAGCATATCCAAAACAAATTTTTTTCTCATACCACTAGGGTCTCAAAAATAGAACATCCTCGACATGATTACTTCATTGTTTGTAATTAGAGATTACAATCCCGGGATCCCGATCATTTTTTGGTCCCGTAAATCCTGGGACCAGTAAAAAATATATTATATATATAAAAATATATTAAAATATTTAATATCGTAAAATAATATATAAATTAATATAATATAATAATATAATACAAATATTAATTAATTATAAATTTTTAAATAATAAAGATATTTGTTATAAAATAAATTATATTATATAATTTAAATATATGATCAGTGAGCGCAGAGTAAAGTACGCGATACGTGTACAAAATGATAATCACTAATCATTAGCCACGCCGATACGTCGATGATTTTCAGAAAATCGGTTGCCGAAGCTCGGCACAATGTCAAATATACCGTTATATATTATGATCAACGTTATCTTACATAATCCACTAATCTATTTATTTGATCGATATGTCAATGTCAGCCATTTAGATAGTGTACTTGTATAACACACACGAGTCACGACTGTACGAAATATAAACCATTAGTTATTGTGTTTTCACCATGTAGTAAACAGCGTTTAAAATGTCACACCACATTATTTTTATTAAACATAAAAAGGATGCGGATACGACGTCAGTGTGGAGTCATTTTTTAACCGCGGAAGACGGTAAAAGTGCGCGATGCAAGCGATATCTAACCGTCCTAAAGACGTTGGGAGGATCGACCAAAGGTCTGCACACGCATCTATCATCGAAGCACAACACTAAAGTTTTACTTGATGTCAACTGTCCATCAACAAGTCGTGATCGCGAAGAAAAAAACGCAACACAACCACTAATGAAACGAAGGTTAGTAGATTATTTTAGTAAAAATGACGATACTCTGGATCATGTTTTGGCTCGAATGACGGCATTGGACGGTTTTCCATTTATTGTTTTCATAACTTCTAATGATTTGAGACAATTAGTCTTAGCTAAGGGATACTCTGATTTACCAAAATCAGCTGTGACAATACGAAATCGTATTATGAATTTCAGTTTTACAATCAAAAAACAAATAACCACCGAATTAAAACAATTGAAGAATGCAGGTGAACGATTTAGTTTAACTTTTGATGAATGGACGTCTGCGTCCAATAAACGATACATGAATGTTAACGTCCATTCACAAAAAAAGTATTGGAGTTTAGGGTTCATTCGAGTTAATGGATCAATGACAGCTGAGAATTGTATTCATATATTAAAAAAGCGCGTTATTCAGTTTGATATTTTACTGGAAGTAGATATCGTGGCCATTGTGACCGATGGACCAAATGTGATGTTAAAAGTAGGAAAGGTTGTTGATACTGAGCACCAGCTATGTTTCGCACATGGTATTCATTTAGCCGTCTGTGATGTACTTTATAATAAAAGAAAGAAACAAGATGACCCACGTATTTCTGATATTGATGACGATGACGATGACGATTTGGATAGTCAAGATTCGGGTTTGATTATTCTTTCGCAAAATGATTTTGTTCAAGACATACCAGATTTAACCAACGATTAAAATATTAATGAGATAATAAAAAAAATACGGAAAGTTGTAAAAACGACACTATACTTCAAAAATATGTAAAGGCGGAACATGGAAAAGAAATGAGCCTTCTTCTGGACTGTAAAACTAGATGGAATACTCTTCTTACTATGCTAGAACGTTTCGCATTTTTAAAAACAAGCATTCAAATATCGCTTATAGATCTTAACCACCCAATGCGTTTAGAAGATTCAGATTTTGACTTAATTACGGAAATCATTGATGTGCTTACCCCAATTAAATTGACAGTGGAAGCTCTTGGTCGTCGTGATGCTAATTTATGCACGGTAGATGCTGCTTTAAAATTTCTTTATGAAGAATTGTTAAATATAAATTCAATACTCGCCAATAAAATGAGCACATGTTTAGAAGATCGTATAAAACAACGGCGACGTGTGGAGTTATCTGGCGTGTTGAATTATTTACAGAATCCTCAAAAAGATTATGAAGATCAGATACATATTTTTAAAAACTTATTCTTAAGTCCAAGAAATGATTTTATTAGAAATAAAATCATTATGATGATCGGAAGGGTAAATAGTCAGATCAACAATAAAAATTACGAAGAAGAAGAACAAGCAGAAAATGAATCTATTCAACTCACTCAGCTTTCATTAAAAGAAAAGTTAGAGCTTGAAATAGATAAAAGTAAAAGAACAATTGACCCTAAAACGCAAAAAGAAACCAACTTAATGAAAATTATTAAAAAAGAAATGAATTTATTAGAAAATGGAGGAGTTCGTGGGCATCATTTAGAATTAGTATATAAATATCTAATGTCTATTCCTCCTACCAGCATTGAACCAGAACGTGCATTTTCGGCTGCTGTTCATTTAGGAAATAAACTGAGAAGTAGACTTGCCGATGAGACATTAGATACCTTGCTGTTTCTTCGCTCATATTTTCAAAATATTAGAAATAAGTAACTATTGTAATTACATTTTTTTAAAATTTAAGTTTCAAGTAAACAGTTTAAAAAAGTTGTTTATTCAAAAACATTTTGTATTTTCAATTTGTTTATAATAATAAAAGAGCTCATAAAAATTTAAATATAAAGACATAGTTGTAGATTTTTTTTTTGATTTTTTTTCCTTTTAAATTCCTTTTTACAAAATTTCGGGATAATCCCGGGATCCCGGGATTAATTTATAGATATCCCGAAATCCCGGGATTGTAAAAAAGGTCCGGGATTGTAATCTCTAATTGGGACCGAATACTGTGGTACCTACTTACCATTATTTTGTAATATGCAAATTCCTCTTATACACAATGCGTGTTACATAACTTTGTTGTAGAAACAAAACAACGCACACTTATACACACACACACACACACACACACACACACACACACAACTTCTTTGATGTACGAGGTATACCTACCTTATATTTGTACAGGGATGGCAAATAGGATTTTATTAATGTACCAAATAAGATACAATTTAATGACGTTTTTTTACCCGTGCCAGAAACTATTTTTATAAACACAATCAGGGGCGGAGTTGCTCTAAAATTCTTACCGGGCAAATAAGATTTTTCCAGGCCACTTATAATATTTTAGGGCCACTCATTTTTAACCGAGTAGATACCAAATATATACTAATACTAAATATTAATAATAATATTAATACTTAATAAATACAAAATAGTATGTTATTTACCTTATGTTTAATTAGATTGTAATACTACCTACCAAAAATAATTATAAATATTTAATGTTCAATGTACCTAATACCTACGATACAATGTCCTTTAGTAATCAGATATATCATAATTGTATTAAGTGAACTGCTAAAGTGCCATTAGTACATAAAATTATTTAAATTGAGTTAAAAATGTTAAATATCAATATAACTTATAAAGTGTTAAATTCAATGTTTTTTTTATTTATAAAGAATAAAACAAAATAAAAACAATAGTTTATAATAGTAAAAGTAATGATTTTATTATAAATTATGTACAAAATTATGAATAAATTATAAAAATTATTGTTCAAGATTTTACTCGAAAGCAAAAACACGATGTTATCTACATCGTGCTTTAAAGAAAAATACGTCTATTAGAATTTTACCTCCATACGACAATACTATCAGAGTATCAGATTATATTCATATAATCTGTGATACTATCATCACAGATTAAATGAAACCAGATTATGCACTCAATGCTTATCGAAAAAAAATCGAATTCGATAATTACTACCGAGTCCCCAAATTAGTGTTACCACATGTTAGAATCTAAAAGTCTTTAATGATTTAAATCCTAATATTATTTATTATAATTTATGAATAGTAAATAACGTTCAAGGTTTATAGATTAAATCGGTCAGTGTAGCAAACATATTTTAAATGAAGCGTACAATTAATGTATTTATTGTAACTGGATACGCCACTTAGCGGGCACCTAATCACAGCAACGTATTCACGATTCTATTATTCTAAGCCCGAGTGCACAATCTAGTTTCATTTAATCTGTGTTATCATAGTAATAATTACTAACCATATACCACAGACCAAGATAGAAGTCCGTGTTATATACCAAATATTGGTTATTCGTTATCACATCCACAGTATTTTATGTCATGAAGTAAAATATATGAAGTACAACAGCTTATCACGTACAAGTTATATTGATAAAACTGTGGTTATAAATAGGTATAATTTATATTTTAATGATAAGAATTAAACATATAATATTCTGTCGGCTATTCTAGTCTCAGATCCGATTTCTTTATGTTATATTTTATTTAAAATTTCATCTGACACTAAATTAGTCAGGTCATTTTATTATTAAAGAGGCCAGGCCACCGGGCATTGTCCCGGTTGCCCGGTGGGCCACTCCGCCCCTGAACACAATGTAGGTACCTATATTATCTAAGATAATTTGTAATAATATTTATTGAACACAGAGAAATGTTACAAAATCTAAATAATTATAATAAATAAAATAAATAAAATAAAATAAAAATTAATAATACATAGGTAGGTACGTTATTAAGAGGAATATAAAAAGAATCAGCTTTTATATTTTGTCAGAAATCTTTTGTTTCATATTATGTCGGGGTGTTACCTATATGTTGTTTATTGCAGTGTTATACATACTGCCGAATCATCCTCTGTTAATCTGTTTCTAGTCTTTGAATGAACATAATTTAATATAGAGAAGAGATTTTCGCAAGAGTAAGTTGAAGAGAAAATTGTTAACAACGAGATTGCCAATTTTTTAACAGAATAAAAGCTGTCTGGAATGCTATTTCAAACTTCTAATTTTGTGTTTTCAACAAAGCATTCTATTTCCTTATTCTGTGACAATCGATGACATTCCAATTCTTCGATAAGATTCCGTATTTTGACAAATGTTATGTCCAAATTGGATTAGAAGGATTAACGAA
The DNA here is from genome assembly GCA_025469235.1 of Pemphigus obesinymphae. Lineage (NCBI taxonomy): Eukaryota > Metazoa > Arthropoda > Insecta > Hemiptera > Aphididae > Pemphigus > Pemphigus obesinymphae. The sequence goes on along the minus strand of JAIPRL010002181.1, from coordinate 50,083 downwards.
ATCCTGCATATCGAATAAATCCGGATAGTTAATAATTTTTCAATTCTTTTAAAATCATGAAATCTTTGTGGAAATTCTTGTTTGATAATACCAAGAATATTTGAAAATTCATAAGTGAAATCCTAATTTGTTTTTTCAAAAATTCCTACTTCGTCTACTAATTTTTTTAGTTTTGGGAAATATTCGAATTTGCCTATTTCTATATCTCTAATAAAAATATCTTATTTAATTTTAAACTGCTTTTATTAATCCAAACATGTAGTCCTTGCAGTTTTTTATTCAGAATGTTTAAATATAAAGTTATATCCGTGAAAAAATAAATTTTATAGTTATTATATTCGTGTAAAAATAAGCGAATTTCGTCCAAACAATATACAAATCTTACTAATGATATGGCTCTACTTACGCTTTGTATTTTAAAAGAGTACTATTAGGTTAGGTAACCTAACCTAACCTAACCTAACCTTCTGCATTACTTCTACCCGGATATACAATATATATAATGCACACATACTACAAGAATATTAAATTAACATGGTATGTAGATAATTTCTTAATTTATTTAGGGAAATAAACAATCAAGACTTTATTTTACATAAAAATTATTTTTTGTTATATTTATAAATTTATTTTAAGTTTTCTTGGGGATGATTTTGCAAATTCATTGATGACGTCATCAGTAGTCACTTTAATATCACAATGGATGTTCAATAAGTCTACACTATTCAAACGGTTTTGACTAGTAGAATTTCTTAAATAGGTTTTTAAACAGCGTAGTGTCGAGAATGATCGTTCTCCCATTGCATTCGATACCAGTAGTGTTACAAAAATTTGAAGAAGTTTTAATATAATTGGATATACTTCTGGATTTGTAGAAAAATAACGATCAACATCATTTTTTTTTCTTCATTAGATGCAGAATGGCTTGTGTACCATAAGTCTAATTCTCCATTTAAAATATTATCATTTATGTTAGAATCGGTACATTCATTTATTATTTCTTGGTATGTTTTAACTAACTGTTTAAACATATCTCTTATTTCTTGCGATATTTTCATTTCTTTTTGGGTAAAATGCACCCAAAGTTACACAAAATGGACTTATGTGCTAAAATCGATCGTTTAATATTGATCCAAAAAATTGTCCAAAAATGGAATGAAAATTGATATTTTATAAAAATGTTCTGGATTTTCTGACATTATATAATAAATGAATTTCACATTTGTTTGACACGTTTTTACAGGGGCGGCTCCAGAGACTTGGTTAAAAGGAGGGGAGGGCTAAGTTATAATTTTCAGAAAACTTTATAACAAAAAACAATTTTTACAACATAAAATCGAACCGTCTAATTTTAGTTTTGGAAAAAATATCAATAACATGATCTATTTGATCTAAAAGATCCATTTCATTATATACATTAATAAGACATAATGCTGATAGTCTATTTTCAGTCATTTTTCACTCTTTTGGACAGAGACAACGCTTACTGGTAGAGTTGATAATACTTGTATTAAAATACAATATATACTTATAATATAAGATTTTTTGAAAAATTCCGGCTTGGATGAGGGGGGGGGGTAGTTCCTTGGAGCCGCCCCTGCGTTTGTACCTATGTATGGTAATTTCAAATTTAATTTTGAAACGGTACAACTGTAAGAGTGTATAACTAGGTAGGTACCTAAAGAAATAAATACATGATTTTCAGATTTCTACACTGGGTAGTATGTTTCACTTCTTAATTTTGATGTCTAGGTTAATTTAACCTTCTAAAGACTTTAAGAAAAAACTATATAGGTACGTAATATATGTATATTATTTTTATTTACATTATTCATTGATCAAAATAAGTGCTAGATACAATAACTGAATATTGCACATTTACAGAGTTATAACTTATAATTGCGCATTTCTTAAATTAGTGCTGAAAAATTTTCTACTTAACATTACTAAAATGTGTCCCAACGCACGTTAAAATGAGTACAGATTTAGATTTTTCACAGTTGAAACGTCTGCACAAAATGCAATAGTGAAAATCGATTATAATATATATATATATATATATAAATATAATCTACAACATCGATGAAGATCGTTTTTAATTAAATCAAATGAAGCCGGTTAAAATTTATTTTTCAATAATAAAACTTATTTTTTACATTGATGCTTAGTATTTTCTTTTTTATAAATTATGGATATTTTACTCATGGAGAAGAATGCTGTATGTCAGATGAATGTGGATATTTTAACTTAAAATGTGCTATATATATATATTATTCTTAATTTTTAACATAATATTCTATTAGTTTCTCACGTATTGAAATTAATTTATATTTATATAACGGATATTTGGGATGTCTTCAAAACCTTGAACGACAAAATCTTGAAAATGTATGACATCCACGTAAGGAGTTTTGTATAGGCAATAAGGATACACTCCCATTTTAAGGGGTTTTGTATATGCAATTTGTATACAATTTTAAGAAAAATGAAAATCTTTCAATTTAACTATATTTCAAAAGTAATTTTAAAATCTGTGTTATAATTGTTGTGTAATAAACATATTTAGACAAACATATAGTAATATTCAATTATTTTTATTAGGTACTGATTTTATAGTATACTATATAATCAATGATTTTATGAAACTACGGAGTTTTTTAATTTTGTGTATTATACATAATTTTTAATTTCAACGTTGACACAAATAACTTGTTCTTGTGTATTCATTGTATATTGTATACTTGGTATGAAATATTATATTGAAGAAAACCCTTACATACTAAATATTCATGGAAACCATAATCATTGTCATTTACTATAATATTCTATATAATAATAAAATTTTATTTCACATTTACATGATATACAGTAATTACAATAGGTATAATATTAAAAAAGAAAATTAATCTTGATTTAGAAAATTTAGGAATTGGCAATTATATTTTTTTTTCATAAAAATAAATTGCGTTATATTATTAAGTCTTTATTTTATTATTCATTCATAACTTATTAATTGATTATACAATTATTTAATTCTTGCCATCAATTAATCGTTCATGTTTATATATTGTTATTGAAAAAAATATAACATTTTTTCTTTCTTTTTATAGTTATAATTATATCAATCCCCGAAGTATATCTTGAATTATTATGGCCTTACTCGTCATGTTTAATTTGCTACATTGTATTCAATTTGTACTTTTTCTTTGACAATATATAAATACTAGCATTCTACGGAATATTGTTATGTGAATATTATAATACATCAATATGAATTTATTATATATTATCTCATTATAAATAATTATAGAATTAAGAAAATAATTAAATAATACTTTATTATTAAATGATTTCATTTTTATATTAATTTTTGATTTTACGTGAACAATTACTAGAGTAGCATTATTGTTATAAAATTATTTGATTGTTTTTTTTTCTTTTCGTGTCAGGCATCATATATTTAAAATAGAATAAACATGTAATTTATATAACAATATTAAACAAATAATAAATAAGTAAGCGTAATTATATAATTAGTATAACTAATGAGTAACAAATGAATTATAATAATATACTAATATAATGGTAAAGTGTATGGTAATGTACATTGCATGTTGGTTGTATATATTTTTTGGCCCAGTATTGAGCCGTATTCACCGCCTTCTGGTTGCTTATCATGAGATCCTCTTGTGTACATGGGCTTGGCCCTAGTGGGCAAACAAATAGGTGTGACATTGTCTGCCCTTGTCTACATATGCAAATTATCTTGATCTCCCTATCCCCATTTTCTCATATTTTTATTGACCGTCCTACACCAGTACACAGTCTGTTCAGTGTCTTCCATACCGGTCAGTCTAGGTTGTTGACAGGAGGTAATTTTTCTGATGGTTCCATCCACCTTATATCGGTCCTTTAGTAGTTTTTTTCCACTCATATAGCCTTGTTTTGTAAGGGTGTTTCCGATAGCACTTTAGTTATCTTTAGGAAACTTTCTTGACTTTAAACGGGAAGCAGGGCATAATAAACTTGCATAAAAATGCACACCAAAAGAAACATAGAAAAGATAAATAAATAATAATATTATATTATGAACGATATAATATGTGATATTTTAATGCGATGTGAAAAGATCACATGCCACTTGGACAATGAAACTAAATTGGAAATTATGCCACAATTGTTTTGTGATTAGTCCCCAGCGACACTCGCTCTCATGGTATTTTTACAGAATATTCTGTGATAGTTCCATGGGTTTATATAATAACAATGTTATAAAAATAAAACGAACAGAGCCATGAATCACAATGACAATATAAATTTCTTATAATCTTATTTACTTTAAGTACAAATGAATTAAATTGTAAGAATATCATTTTTCTTAAAATTGTATATAAACTGCATATATAGAACCTTTCAAAATGGGCGTGTTTCCTTATTGTCTATACAAAACTCTTTACGCATATGTCATATATTTTCAAGATTTTGTTGTTCAATGTTATGAAATTTTTTAAAATTCAAAATTTTGGCGTTTAAGATTTTGCTGGTTTTTAAAATTCAAAATTTTGACGTTCAATGTTTTGACTGTTCATGATTTTGCCGATATTTTAAATTCAATATTTTGCCATTCAAATTTTGAAATTCAAGGTTTTGAAGGTCGTCCGGATATTTTTGTATAATATACATTATTATTTGTCTGATGTAGGTACCTACTAATCAAAAACATCATATTTATACAAATATACGGCGTTCTTACTGAGTAAAACCATTGATTATATAATATGTATTACTAATTTATAATCAATGGTACAATTCATATTTTTTTAAAAATTACGGTGTTTCCAAAGAACGATAAATGTATCTTGTTGTCTATTTAATGTATTTTTAGGGTACTTTTTTTTTTTTTTTTTTACAGAAAATGTGTAAATTTTCTTCTGACTTAGTGTTTTAAAAATGATTAATTATTGCTTTCAAATTCAATATATCCATCACCAATATATTATCCAACGAGCTAAGTACTTCTTCCATCTACTGACGGTTTTTTTTTCATTGTTATTTTATTATTCATTTGTAACCTGATAATGACTTATGGTCAAAACTAGTTGTTAACTATAATACTTTTTCGAATACTCTAGGCACATTTTCTTTATATATATATTTCTTTTTCCTTTAATACATATTTATTTTATTTATTATAATTAGGACACGGGACTTTAATGCTCTAAAAAATAATAAAAATGTTGATGGATATAGTGTATAGCATTTATATGTATTGTTATGTTCAGTTATTAAAAAATTAAGTATAGTAATTTTACTTTTCATTGATAATGAGTAGGGCTGTGAATTTAATGCACTAAAATATGCTCTCAAATATGCACTAAAAAAATGTAAATATGAAAAATATGCAATGAAAATTCAGAAATACACAAAATTACGCTGTATACATTTTTTTTTTTATTACATATTTAGAAACGTATTTTAATAATTTTGTAGGTTATATAAGTACCACAAGCTTGCATAATGTTTCATGATTCCTACTGTATGTAAGTCTTGATGGTAGTCACTAGTATATTATTCACAAATAATTTATTATTAAACTTGTATTCTTGAATGTACAAGTTTTCCGACCCTTAACATGTGACGTCAACCAGTGGTCAAGATGAACCGTGCGGGTTATACTTAAAATGTTCTTACCATTTTATTCTCTTATTGATTGTCATAAACAATACTTCCCAGTGCTGAATCAATTGGTGTTATCAATGGCATAATTACAGAATAAATTTATTGTGATCAATTACTTCTGCACATAAAAATACCGGGAATGTGTAAATTAAATAATAGGTACTAATTTAAAATAAATTATATTATTTTAAAATATATTCTACTACAGTGAGTTATTACCATTCTTAGGTCTGTAATTACTGTTTAAAAGTAATAAAATTACAATTACTTGACACATTTTTAAAATGTAGTGACATTACATTTAGTAATTACTTTACTGCCCAAGATTGGTTATTAATCTACAAGTAAAAACTAACCTATCAAATTTATTTCTTATTCTCATTATGTTTTCACTGTATTGCTTCAATCACCTTCCATATTTCCTATATTTTACTGGTTAATCTATCAAATCATTGATCTAAAAAATAAATATGTTACTTCGATATTCTAAAAAAAAATCAATTGATATTTTTTTATATAGGAATGTTCAAGTATTAAGCAAGTTCTTAGAGGTGTCAGAGTTATGGTGATATCAATAGTCTTAAATTGCTGCTGTCTTAGTATTTTTCTTTTCAAAATAACGTGTTCAATTTTCCAAAATTGATTTCATACCATCGTCGTTTCCTTACTACTTTTTTTTCCCCTAAATATTGAGGCGTTTTCAGACTTGTGCTGAAGTAATTAAGTAGGAATGTTTGTAATTTGTTGAAAAAGGGGAGGGGAGTCTAAAACAGCCAAAAATTTGCTGACATAACACTTGAACAATTATACTCCTATAAAAAATTAAAAAAATTATCAAATCACATGCGTGGTTTTGTGATTCTATGCTATGTACACCAGGCACTACACAAGTAATGAGCATTGTCCATTGGCATCTATGCATTTTGTCTTCGTCTGGTTCATTAGTACCTATAAAATATATTAATATAATTGTTATTTATAAAATTTAATTTAACATTTAAAGTTACTACAATGTCAAAATCACAAAAAAATACACTTAATGCAGACCATAGGTACATGTTTCAATAACTAACCAAAGTCTTTGATAGATGCCAATAGTCGATGAAATACATACCTAATATAGGTACCTATAAGTATAAGTAATACCTATAGGTTTTATAGTGTATTATTTTTGTGATTTAGGTTTATAATAATTTATAGTTTAATAGCAACAAGAGCTCAAGTGAGTTTACACAATTTAACATACCTATTGTCAGATATTTTTTTAGAATTTTGTAGCTGACGTTGAACATGTTGGAAAGTTTTTCCACTTTAAATATTTCCAAATTTTGCCATATTAAAATCTCAAAGATAAAATTAAACATTATGCTGCGATTAATTAAGAAACAATTGGGTATTTTTACTTAATGCACAATTTATAACATCTCTAAATAAAAAATGCAACAACACATACATTTTAATATATTTAATAGGTACAAAGCGTTTTCAAAAATTCATATTATGATATTGAAATGTGAATGCATGTCTGTTTATTTTGTTTTTGATAAAAAAATTATCATGTATTCGTTTTATGATAAATTGATAACCAGGAATTGTATTCCCGGTTCCAATGATTGTTTTACCTCCAGAAGGCGCACGCGTCAGCGACTAGTGACTACCGTCCTGTCTGCTGCAGCTGTCCTTCATTTTCCACTCGTAATGGTCGACGCGATTGCGTTTTCACCTCCACGACCTAAAATTCTTTTCTATAAGTAATTTTTCTATGTTTTATAGTTTTGTATTAGTTTTCCATTAGTGTTTTGTAATAATAATTATTAAAATTGATAATAATTATTACCAATCGTGTATCTACGTAATATATCTGTTTTTTAGTATATTGCTCGAGTTAAATATAAAAAAATTTCTAGGTATTACATCCACACATTAAACAAAAATTGCATACATGGCTTTTAGTATTCATTTTCATTGTGTTGACGAAGGACATTCAATTGATTGAAAATGTTCAAAAATATGAATTTTTATATAATTCCGGATTGTCTGATCAAATTCTGTGCAATGAAACTTGGGAAAAAATAGGCAAAGGGATGTTAATATCAGGTAGTCAAAATATTGTTCGTATATACTGGACACTGTACGCCCGACACGTATACTTACATATTTAAGTATGTAAAATAGTGATTTTGGGCCCTACATCATACGATGCGCTATCTCGTAATATAAAATTGATATAATTTTGCGTATACTAATTTTTCAACAAAACTGATCCAAAAGTTTAAATCATTATTATTAGCTTTAATACCAGGTAGTTACAATCTATGATTACAAATTATTACAATATGTACATTTATTTTGTAATATTAATCATAATAAATTTATTTATGATAAATCGTTATGATATTAATATAATAATATCATAAAACATTAATATTTAATTCGCGATTAGTATGCATCACGGACCATTGGAATCATAGTATAAGGAATACTATGAAGGGAATTAGTAATGTACTTAATACAATATAGGTAATTATACAAACACAGGATATATTATTATTATTATTAAACTATTATTCAAACTATTATATTTTTACAACTTATAATCAGGTTGAAGTCAAAGTGAGTTTTGATAGTTTTTTTCTTGGTTGTATTGTGTTTTATAGTATTGATATTTAAAAGCTTAGTATACTGTTTCATTCTCATTCATAAATAATAATTAATTATAATACCTACTTGTAATTTCCTACATTATATCTATACTATATTATTATTTCTATACATTAAGTATTTTTGAATGGAAAAGAAACTTATATAGGTAATAATCACATGTTTATTAAATAAAAAGTATCTATATCATATTAACAAAGTCATAAAGACAAGTTTTTATAAATTATAAATGTATAATAAATATAAATATAATATATTATATGTATTTTTAATAATTAATTAATTAACATCAGATTCATAATATACGAACGTGTATGTCCTTGATCAAACGTAGGAATTACAAATAATTATTTTAAAATTTAATTTCTTGAATATGATGTGATAAACTTCACTATTAAAACGTATTAGATATTTAATAATATCATAATAATATTATTGTAATAAATACACATAACATAATATAATATATAATATTATATCTATAGAGAGGGAGGTTGCTTGTGGTGCAGATTTTATTGCGCACCTTTTAACATAAAGCTAAAAGGTTCTCTGCGTGCTCAAAGATAAGCGCAAGAAACTCTCTGATTAGGAAACTATCTGGATCAACCTGGGGTGCCAATCATCATACTCTAGGAGTCTTTGCATTATCTCTGTGCTTCTCAGTGGGAGAATTCGCCAGTCCTGCTTGGAGCAGATCTACACACGTAAAGCAAGTAGACGTTGCACTCAACGAATCATGTCATCTCATAACTGTCTGCGTAAAGAGCACACCAATCAGTAAAATCTTTCCCTTAGCAGGTATCGCCCCTCCTGACATTCACCGGGGAGTCAAGGCTGACTGGGAAAGAACTAAGCAAAAATACAATAAGCTACATCCAATGTTTGGAATTAGCCTTCCATCCACTCGCCTGAAATCAAGGAGGAGCTTCCTAAAGTGTACACAAATTTTGGAAAGAAATCAGGACCAAGAAAGGATCGACAGATGAAAACACTCCTTAGACAAGGAGACTGAGAAGTGGATGATACCGGCCGAACACTTGCTTGCAGGTAACAATTTAGAGTGGCCAACTTGGAGAGCAATAAATAGACTAAGAGTAGGAGTTGGTGATCCAAAGTAAACCAAACAAAATGGGGTCTCATTCCTGATAAGGATAAATGCTGTGAATGTGGACAGTTTCAGACCATGTCCCACCTAATAAGCTGCCCAAGCTGCCCAACTTCCTGCACAATGGACGACATCATGCTAACAATCAAGGAAGGAACAGAAGTGGCCAAGTTCTGGCAAGATAGTATCTGACACATTATTCTCAACATCATTATTTTATACAGTCAAACTATACAGACACAAAATTAATTATTTAATTGCTATTTTCTTACTGTTTATTTATCATTTATTTATTACTATACTATTTATTTATTTATTTATTTATTTTTTTTGATTTATTTATCCATGTTTACTTATTTATTTATTTATTTAATGTTACCGACCCATAGCTGTTAATTTTAACTTTAATTTATTCAATACTAGTCGTATTTATATACAATGTTGCTTGACACGTAAAAAAAAATAATATTATATACATATTAATTAATTTATATTATATTAGTATATAAAATGTAATATTAAAAATTGCTACCTCAGTGTAGCTATGTATTACTCTATGTCTTATGGTTTGACATAAAACGTGTACCTATAATATTTTATTATTCGTTTTTTCACATTGTTAACATTGTAAATTTGTCAATTTTCTTCAGTGTTATTTTCACTATTTTAGTTTGTAGTTAGTTTTTATGTAATTATTGATTATCATATAAATATAATAAAAATATGTCGAAGAGATTAATTCCGAGAGGTTGTCAAAAACGTAAAAAGATGTAAAAGCAAATTATAGAAAATGAGAAACTATCGACTTCATTATTGTCTTGGGTAACTATAAGAGATAAATTTAAGTTGTTATAATGTTAGAAACAAAATAATATTAAATTCTAAATAATGTGCTATGAATATCATAAATGTAGGGTAGCACTATTAAATATGTGGGCACATTAGAATTTATACTTTTGTAACTAAATTTTGAATAATCTCAACATTTGTTAAGGTGCTTCTGTATCCCATGCAGTTGAAAATGGAAATGAAATTGGCGAACTTCCTAGTTATCCTAGCGAACTATCAAATATTAATGATGATTTTCAAGACACTATTGATATTTCAAGTAAGTGAAACTGTGTACCCATTATTATACAATTTAAGAATAAATGCACAGTAATACCTACATTTTATTAAGTAGGTAGTATCTATTATCTAATATAGGTAATATTTATGTTTAATTTAAAAAATAATACCTACCTACCTAAATGAAATATTAATACCTGGCATCTTTTTACTACTATACAGGGGCATATACGAGAGAGGGGATGTGAGGTTCAGATTCCCCATGATCATCATTTTTTATTATAATGAGTGCTTTTCCAATACCCACTTTTGATAATACTAACACATTTTTTATGACAAAAATTATTTGTGTTACTGATCGCCTCTCCTTTAAAAATTATCTATATGCCACTGCAGTTTTCTTTTTCTTCTTTGATAATTCGATTTCGAACGTCGTGACCATATAGTTTAAGCAAGCGTATAATTATTATTAATATTTCTCCAAACTTCCAAGTCTTCTATGCTTCGCATTATTTCTGCTATTGACCGGATTCCTATTTAAAACTGCAGTTTTACATAATTCTAAAAATGTAAAATGTATTACCTAATATACTTACCTACATATTAAGAAGTTTCCATTTTTATGGTTTATTGAACAGTTTAACTTTGAATAAGTAGTATCATTTAATTACTTATGTATACATACTAGGTAAAACTGATGAATCAGACTACTCCACCGACCATGGTCAATTTGGACAATCTGCAAATGATGTACTTGTCGGAAATAGAAAATTTGGACCATGTAAGTCAAATAAAATTTCATCCCTACACTCTTCATAAATTATTTAAATACATTTTCTTTAGGTGTTTCTGGATCATAAGCAGATGGAAATATAGATAAAGTAAACAAATTTCCTAGATATCCTATTAAAATTTCTGATATTAATGATGATTGAAAAACATGGTGCTGCTGATTACGCTAAATTATTACAACATACTTTATCCAAATACCAGTTTAATATTGAGAAGTGCAGAGGTCAAGGGTATGATGGTGCTGCTGTCATGAGTGGTCGTAACTCGGGTGTCCAAAAGAGAATTACTGAAATTGTACCAAATGCTATATTTGTTCATTGTTGTTCCCACAATTTAAATTTGGTTATAAGTGACGCTGCCAAAAGTACCAGTTATGTAAAATATTTTTTCGACACTGTTCAAAATATTTACAATTTTTTTAGTTCTAGTGCACCGAGGTGGTCTAAATTAGTTCTTGGTGAAGAAGAAAGTTCTAAATTAAGAAAAAAAAAAACGCTAAAAAAGTTATGTACAACGCGTTGGGAAGCACTTCACAATGCTCTATTTTCATTGAAAGAATGTTTCGTTGATAATTTGAAAGCTCTGACAAACATTCAGAAAAAATAAAGATTTGTATATATATTAAATTGTACTTACTCGAAAGATAAATCCATTTTATGTAAAACGGCATAAACGGAAAATGTTAAACTACAGAATAACTATAAAATTACAAATAAATGAAATACAATTTGTTCATATCTTATCTGCACATAATAGCCTATTGAATAACATCGCTCCCACTGCGTTAACTAAAATTCGCAATGTAGAATGAGCATCCAAAAATAGATCTATTTCCGTTGCCATATGGCAACGCACGGCGCTAATGGGTTAAATGAGTACTAAATTAGATGAGATAAGTGTAGCTAAAGCTCTTAAAAAAAAAAATTGAATCTGCTGTATTTGTTTTACTATTATGTATATGGGAAAAAATGTTAAAGTCTTTATTTATTGTCTCAAAAATTTTGCAATATATTAATATAAATTTACAACAGGCGTATAAGCTATTAAAAAATGCTTATGTAGACATTGATAAAATGCGGGGTGAATACAATTTATTTGTGGATAACGCTAAAGTAATATGTGAAAAATGGCACATTCCATTCATGTATCACAATAAACATCAATGAATTGCCAGTAAACATTTTGATGAAGTTGATGGGGATAGACGATTGACAATAACTGAAGATAATTTTAAAGTATCCATTTTTTATCCAATTATAGATACTACACTTCTAAAACTTAAAGAGAGATTTGAAGGAATGCAATCTGTTTATGAGAATTTTAGTATATTAGAGCCACACACAATGATTACAATGACGGAAGATTAATAATAAAATCGTCATATAATTTTATAAATAAATACAGAGAAGATATAAGTTCTGATTTTACACGTCAAATATTATCTTTGAGATATTTTCTGTTGTAAAATTTTAAAAGTGATTATTTGAAAAAAATGAGCATTCAAGATTTAGCAGAATATCTTATATGTAACGATTTTACAACTTTATTTCCTGATATATCTACAAGTATATCTATATTTTTGACTATTCCTGTAACATTAGCCTCAGCAGAAAGTTCATTTTCAAAACTTAAACTTATTAAGGACTACGAAATTCAACTTCTCAGGATCGGTTAACAAATATTGCTATTTTGAATATTGAAAGACGTCAAACTTCTAGAATAGATTTAGTTTAGAATAGTTGATACTATTATTAACAATTTCGCAAATTTAAAGTCAAGAAAAAATAAAAAATAATTTTTTAAAATAATTTATTTCAAGTTAAATACTATTTATACTAAAAATAAATAAGCAATTATTATTATAAAATAAAATGTATATTATAAAAAATAATAATATATATAATAAAATTAATATATATATTACAAAAAAACAATACATAAAAATAAAATATGCCTAGAATATTTAAAAACTAATTATGAAGATAACAACTAGTTTCAACAATAAGTTATCATCAGGTTACAAATTAATAATAAATAACAAAAAAGGAATCCAAATAAAAATGGGAAGCCGTAATTTTTCGTAAAATAACTGCCTGGAACGATAAAAACACGGAATGCAAACTTATTTTGTTTTTTTATTATTCATTTGTAACCTTATGATGATTTATAGTCAAAACTAGTTTCTTATCATCATAAACATTTTTCAAATACTCTAGGTATATTTTATTTCTATATACCCAATTATTTTTTTTATAATATAAACTAATTTTATAATACATATTGTTATTTTTTTTAATATATATTTTATTTTATTTTTATAAGTGTATACCTATTATTTTTTACATTAATTATTTTTTTAAATTTTATATCTATTCCATTTGTTATTTAAATTTAAAAATATTAAAGTGAGTACATATTTGAAAATATTGCATCAGCTAAAATTCCTATATAATACCATTTTTTATTTATTATCATTCTTTTGAAAAATCATTTCAAATAACACTACCAAATATTTTATTCTTATTATATAATTTCCTGATTTGTATAGCCCTCCTTTTAAAATAGATTAATTATGTGGGTATTTCTATATAATAGGTATGTATTCAAGTTTTTAAATCTTATTATCACTAAATTATAGTTGCACACACATAATTAGTACATAAACCGTAGGTAGTAAATTTTATATATAATATTACTTATTATTAGTAGAAATAAAGGGCCCCAAATATAAGTTTTGCACACGGGCCTCAACTGGTCTAGTGACGGAGCTGGGTAAATGATATTTGTCATATTTGTATATTTATGGGTGGAAAATGTATACGAAAATTTAAATCTAAGATACCTACCTCTTATATATCTAGGTATATTCCTAACCTTCTTTTTTTTATACAATACAATGCTATAAAATACATAATATATAAGAACTCATTTTATAGATATGTATACAAATATTTTTATTATAATGAATTTAAAAAAAAAAGTATAAATAGGTAATGTTTCGTTAAATAATAAAAATTACATAAAATCATAAACATACAGGTATATGAGTATAGTTAAGTACATCAAAATTATAAGTTATAAAAAAAGTAAAATTATAAATGAGTAATATAGTTTTATAAAATAATTATAATAAAATAGGTTTATAATTATGTAGGAATATCAATAAAGGTTAAAAATATATTAAAAAAAAATAAAAATGTTCATTTAACCCCTTGAGTGTTCTTGTGATGTTCTTAGTTCATTTAGTTTATCAATAGTCATAATTAATTTTCTCCTTGGACCAAATAAGCTATAAAAATAAGTATCACAAATAAAATATTTAGGATTAATTTAAGATAAGTAATAACAAACTAAACTGGAAATACCATATTTAACATATAACTACCAAAGTAAAGACATTATTAAATATTTTGAATTCTAAATGACCTTTCAATTATACGGAATTTTGATGGGTAACTCGAATATATATTTTTCGAAACAAAATAAAATTCATATTACATAAGATGTACTCAAAATGTTATTTGATGTACTTGATACATCATTTCTAAAGATTTGATAGTGATCTTTTAAAAAAGATTTTTATTAAACTTTAAATAGATACTGAATATCCTGTAGAAACCTGGGATTTGGTACTTTATACAAAAGTGATTTTATGAAATCAACACACTAGGGTATAAACATTTTAGGGACGTCAGTGCTTTTCTATCTGATGTAGGGATACTTACTGTGTAAGATTTTTATTTTTATTTTTATTTTTACTTTTTTGATATTAGTTAAAAATTAGTTAGGTATAATAGATGTAAATATATTGTATATAGATATAATATAGGGATATAAATATAAATATTATATTAATAGATAGGTATTTTTAGATATTTTTTCTAATTTATCATTAAATTATATCGTATTTTTCAAATATTTGTAGCGTTGCAGTTGTTACAGAACTAAGTAATGTATGTGCCAAATTTATATTTGTTGGGAAATTGATAAAAAAAAACTGTTTAAAATTGAAAATCACAAAATAAAATTAATTAAAAAAATTTTTTATTGTTTAGAATGTCTGAATACATGTTTCATACAGCAAAAATTTTAAGAATATTAAATTTTAATAATAATACAAATAAATAAATAAAATTAATTTTTCATTCGAAATGCCTACCTGTTTTTTATGTGAACACTAAACAGCAATATGTTAGTGTTAACATAATTTTAAACACTTTGATTTGTAACATCTTAAAAATATTGATTCTTACATTAATTTCTTTTTTTTTTAATTGTTTAAGATAATTTTCTTTGAAAAATTCCTATCAAAAACATTTATCAAATCATAAGACAATTGAAGTTATTGAACCTACTTTTGTATTATTAATCAGCCTTTTACTTCTCAACAACATAATGATGACATATTATTTAATTAAATTTTAATTTAAGTGAAATTTTATATAAAATCAAAGCAAAATAATAAAGACTAAACACTGTCTTAAAAGAGAGAATATCTATCTTAAAACAATACAGTTTATACCAATACGTAACGGGTACATGATAGAAAAAAAAGGCTTAATGTTTTTTGGCAAAGAGAGTGATTTGAGGTACTTTTTATGGCCTAACCTTTACATCTAGACAAAAATTTGTAGTTATAAAATGTATAGAAAAATAAAACGATAAATAATTTTTATTTGAAACTCTTTGTCGTAAGTATAATATTTATTGAGATTTTTTAAAAAAATCCGATTTATGGGGAGGGGTTAACCCCTATAAAACTTAACAAAAGGGAGTGCGGTATGGTTTTGTAACCTAACCTAACCTAACTTTTGTCATACATTGGTAAATATGAGAATTTATACTTTATCCTGTTATCTACCCAACGTATCTTTTTATAGAGCGAATCGGAGAATGTATTTAATTTAAATGGTTTGAATGAGCGTATTAATGATGTGATCCTGCTCAGTTTCTAGGTGAAATAAAAATAAATGTCTAAAATTGCGAAAAAAAAGCATCTAAAAAACCCACATTTTTAAACAATTAAAACTACTATTTTATGCAGATTCCGTTCCTTAATACGACCACTATGCCGCGCCGACCATATATAGCGCACACATACGTGTATGTCGTGTATCTATAAACTTTAAATTTCTGGAATTTCAAAACTAATCCGACCGCTAACTAAATTGCTTGCCCCAAAATTTTTTCGTCTAGTAAACTAGGAATGTTTCAATTATTTGGTTGCTAAATGTTAGTCAGATATGACAAAAAAGTTTTTTTTTAACTTTATATAATATGTAATATGTACTTGAGTATTTCGTATAATATAATAAAATATAATATAATATATCTACAGTCAAGGCCGTATTTAGATTTTATTTTTGGAAGGGGTCCAAAATATATTTTATAATTTTAGTACATTTTGTTTTACAATTTATGTTTTGTCCGTCATATAGCGATTTATCGGATTTATGGATTTTCTATAAATATAATGAATAATGATCTCATCTATACATTTTATAATAGGTCAATTTACTCTAATATTAAAAATAACACAGTTGTGATAAAAATGCTGAACGTCTAACTAAATGCGTCGTACCTATATTATCAATTGGTTAGACGAAGAAGGCAAGGATGGGTATAACGTCCCTTAAGTACATTTTAAAATTAATATACAAGTAGCCCCGTACTCGCACCTCTTTCTATTGTAAAATATTGTGGAACTTTGGAAAGTCAGATTTAAAACGGCCGGCCTGTATTCTACGGATCGATCGAGGCATTTTTCTTTATTATTACTGATTGAAATATAATCAATATTTACAAACATGTTTTCGATTTTCAATGATAATAATATATGACATGGTCCAAATAAAAAAAAAAAAAACGCCTCGATGGATCCCTATAAGACAAATTGATGAATTCAAAATAATTTTCAGAATTGAAATTCGACTTTACAAAGTCACAGTTTTATTTTGCTTTTAGGTCAAATTTACGTTGGTGCAGCGGCCTCTTAATGGTCTTGAAGTTATCTTATTTATTCGTATATTTATTATATTATGACAGTTACTCGATAATAGACGATTAAAAATGAAAAATAAAATCACTTAATACGAAACAAATTAAAAGTAGGTTTATTAATGAAAAATTATAAACGTAAATACGCGTTAATAAATGTATTTGTACATAATATTATATTACCGTGGTCATTATTTATACAGAAAAAACGTTTTCACACTATTGCAATTAAAATTACTCATATAATTAGTAGTGCAGTGAGATTAAGTATAGTTGACTAGATACCTATTATATATGTAGTTTAATGTTATTTTGATAGTATCTAATGATGTTTAATCAAATAATATATAATAAGTCTGAGCGTCAGACGGAAGTAAAGAGAACTATCCTGCACAATGTCTTAAAATTAATTAGGAGATTTTTTCTATTGAATAAATAATAATTATTAAGTGTAAACATTAAACATTTAAGGCTTAAGTATAGTACCTACCTAAGTATAATAATTGTGGTATTTATCTTCCTGCCATAACTGTTAGATTCGTTATTGGAGAAATTATAATTATTGGATTATAAATCATTAATGGGTTATTTACCAATTACTAAAATGAAGTAGTCTAATCGTCGTGGTCAATTTTTGAAATGTGTAGTATTTTAAAGCTGATATTATCAAATACTAGTATAATTATATACTTTGTAAACATTTTAAATGTACAAATAACCTCTTAACATAACTTGTAATAGTAATATTATAGGTACACGACTTGAAAAATATGTTCAAGATAATTGTACCGATTTATTATATTTGAAAATTCGAATAACAACAAAAATGCAACTGGTTTTCCCATCCTCCACGTCATAATATATTAGAAGTACGTAGGTATACACTAATAAATTTATCGATATTTAATTTTATCATTATTCAATTCTCTTAAATACAGATTGTGTAGATAACAATAAGTACAAATTAAATATTTTGAAGAAATACTTTTATGCGAGGTCAAATATGGGAAATGCAGTGTGGTATGTTTGATGCGTAATGCATCTATTAGTGATGTCAGATATATCCGGATATCTGAAACCGGATATTGGAATACGTTTTATTCGAATAATCCGGATATTCCGAATAATTTGAATGTTGTTAACCATCCAACTCCTTTAATTTATAACCTACCTCTAAATATTATTTAATACCCGATTATTTCTTTTACTCGCTTTAAAAATCAAATTATTTATAATTATAAAATCAACATTAATGAGTTAAATAGAGTTTATGTTATCAAAGATTTGGGCACCTATACATTTTGAATATGATTTATTATTTAAATTAAATATAAACTAAAATTAAATAAGTAATGTATATTTGTGTTAAACTAATTACAGTGGAATTTTATATGTCAACTTTATGTTTTTTTCTCCTAGGGCTTGCCCCTAGTACATTAGTAATAAATAAATGTATTATATAAAGGACTTTGGCCTGTTGAACATATCATACGTAAATATAAATAAATAATCTATATTCCAAAAGTTATTTGGTAACTGTCATTTGATCATTTTAAGATTTTCCCAATTGATATTTAACACGTAAAAAACCTACAGAAAAATTCTTCAAAAACACCAAATCCGAATAATTCACTCAAAAACCATCCAACTCCTTGAAGTTTTTATATAACCTTTTTTATTTAATATTTATTTAGTATATTTTGAAATTTTTATTTTATCCCAATACATTTTGTACGTGAGAAAAATTACGCAAAAATGGTAAAAACACTATTTTTTTATAAATATTTTGTATTTGAAGTCAGCAGTATAAATTTAGTAGATTAGTAACTGACATTATAGTTTATTTTTTCTTGAATCATCGAAGTCTAACAGGCATTTACCTATCCAATATTGACACGGGTTTGTTTTATTCACCCCTTATATATCATTTTATACAGTTAATGTTATTATAAATAAATTATACATTCACCCCCAGTAAATCACCTGCTGCATTATTTTTGAATCACGTCATTCATACATATACCTCCTCCCCTTCGTGACACTACTGTATACCTACATAATATATTATGTAAATATTTAAACGATGTTCACAGTTAACCAACAATTAATCGATTCAAACCATTTTTATCTTTAAATAACCATAAAAAATTATCTGTATTAATACTGTAATAGTCATCTGGGACACTTAAATATATTTTCCTCTCTCAATCATTGTATAGAAATCTGTGACAAAAAAACTACAACAATTAAAAACTGACTAACTTTATTCCGATATCTTTCAAGTCTTCTTCAGATAATTTCAAAAAATCATTGTATTGGATATTTCGTTTGTCGAACATCGGCCAATACTTTTCCAGCGACAACTGTTTTAGAAGCTTTTCCATATGGTAATCTATAAAGTATGTTAATAATTATTAATGTAAAATATTGTACACCGTGAATCTTAAAATTAAATTTAATATTCAGGAAAATTAAATTCACCCAAATGTTCATCGTTATTTTGGCCACTCTTAGCCATTTCGAATTCATTTGTCCATTTGGTCTTTAGATTCACGTTATTTTCTCGTCTATTTCCGTAATCGTACAATAATTTCATTATTCTCCGGAATCCTTTAGAAATAGCAGTCATAGTCATAGTCTTGCCGAAGTTATCACTACAAAAAAAAGTTAATATTCGTCATAATTTACGTCATTGTCATCAATATATTTAGCTCGTATATCATATGGATAATATATTTTTGGTGGTACATTTTATATTTTCGCTGTAAAGTAATTAGGTGTTTAGTTATTAATAAAAATTATAATTATAAGTTTAAAAACAGTTTTACATTTAGACTTTAGTATTGGCCAAATAAGGGTAAAAAATATTTTAACCATGCTTTAATTTTACCCCTTTATCATATTTTGTTTGTATCTACTCTGTAGAATTTCTGATATGAATAATATTTATAATATAATATACGAGTAGATTATAGGTAATATATTATGAACTATCAGTAATCATAAATTAAAATTGCAACTATTCACGAATTTTTAATATTTCTTATATCAAAGCTTTAAATATAATATGTAGATAGAAAAAAAAATTGAAAGATTATTTGATAATAATCTAAAAGAAGCAAACTTTAAACTGGTGTATGAAACTATGGGTATTTGGATTTTCTTCTCACTTCACTCGGCTTAAAACGAGCCATTCATCGAATAATACTAGGTATATTTTATTACATTTAAATATTTTACTATCAATTTATATTGTAATTTGCCTATTGCAAACGTCCAATGCAATATTACCGTTTTTTTAGAACTTATAATGATTTATGAAGTGATTTAAACTAAAATTTTGTTAAATCTATCGAAAATTTCATTGTTTTATGAATTATTTTTTATTTTATATTCGATAAACTAGGTATTCGTGTATTGGAGTCATTCTATAAAAAAGTAGTAATGATCAAAAAACATGTTGTTAAGCTAATAGTTTCCTCGTGCACCACTCATAATCTAAAATATACATATGTCCATAGGAAGGTATATGTAATAATAATTAATACAAACATCACGATTTATTTATTTTTAAAATTTGAATTTCACATCTGTCATTTGATACAGAATAATATATTATAAAAGTAGTCTATATAGATGGATATTCTGTTTTATATACGTAATGTAATGTGAATATGATTAAAAATCCATTTTATATGCTTAGGACCTACTTATAATAATCTCTTTCTAGTTTTTATAAACGTATTATATAGTTCTTGCGAGAGATGTCTTTTGGTTAAAGTGACAGGTTTCCCACCTGTTGCGATAGGTTTATCATATATTATATGATGAACCTATATATTCTATTCACGTGTCCCAATGTCCTTTCTGGTTCAATATGTGTATATTATTATGTTAATAACATGATAATAAATAATAATAATTGAAGTATAATATTTTCAATTAAATTTATTCGATGATATTATGTGTAGGTTTATCAGAAAATCTTGGTTAATTAAAATTAACTATGACTTGGAATATATACATAGATAAATAGTTAAGTAATTCGTTGTAAACTCGCAGTTTTTTTATCCTCAAAAAAATATTTTAAATTTCCTTTAAAAAATAAAATAAAATAAAAAATAAAATGAAAATACAATGCTATGTTATAAAATAGTTATAGATTTTATACAGATATTTTTTAAATAGTAGTAAATAACAGTTATTACTTATTACTTAATTCAGTATCAGAAATATGTTAAGTTATTAAAAAATTTAAAATGTAATAAGCTATATTTGTTTTTTAAATTTCTAATTGTGCACAAAAAATATTAATATTTTTAATTGCGAATCTTTCGATTACGACTTTTATCATGATCACTTCTATGAAATAAATTTTCGATTATTAGTATAGAATAATAAATTGTATTTAACATTGTCGGTTTTCATGATGATGCATATAAAAATAACGTTGGAAAAATGTAGGTATGTACATACCAGTCAAGTGGGGGTAATTGGGAATAGGGGCATATGGAAACAACATTAATGGAAGTCGTAGTTTTAGTGATTATGCCATTTTAGTTGCATTTTGTAGTGGTGAACATGTGTTTCGGTGTTGTGCACTTATTTAATTGATAATATTTTGAGATTATGTTGATGAATTATTATTGTGAAAATCACCATATTTTACAACTATGATATAAACTTTTGTCGGTTTTTACTTTTTAGATTTTTCGCCCCAAAATGTAAGTATACACTTCAGTTATATATTAAAATAATGCTTAATGTATCTGTTAACATAATAGTACTTGAAAACTTAAATTTAAATAACTATTACGGATAATATTTTAAGATTTATATTTGCCTCAAAAATAATACTGACGGGGTATTTGTAAACATGAACTTGGGGCAAATGTGAACAGCAAAATATATTTCAAAAAATAGGTACCTACGCTACCTATTAATGTTTTAATACCTATATTTCACTATTTTATGTTAACAAGTCATCAAGTTAATTTATTATAGGTAATAGTATAATGTAATATTGTGTTTTTGTAATTTTAGGGTGAGAAATTATGTGATAAAAGACAATGGACCTAAATAATCTCGAAATTAGGCCAGGATATTTTTTACTTGTTGACTTCATTGGTGGTTTAAGAAAAAAAACACATTTTAACTATGTTTGTTTAATTAACAATTAAGTTAACAATGATGATGAATATGATGGAGAAATAATCATTCAAGGATTACAGAAGGAAGACGATTATGGTGTTGTATTCAAATTCATAGATAATGATATTTCGACGATTACATCAGAAATGATAACTGCTATACTTCCACAACCAGAAAAACAACAACAAGGGAGAAAAACAATCTATGTTTTTCCAGGCTTTATTTCTGTAAAATAAAAGTAGTTCCTTTATTAGTTTTCTTAATAATTAGCTATGTTGAGAATACCTATTATTTTTATTTTGTATTTTATAATTTGTTGTTTATGATAATAATTTGTTAAATAATTTTTTTAAATTGTTTTAAATATTGACTGAAAAGATTAATATAAACTATTAAATACATAATAGAAACTGATTAAATGTAAAAAAAAAAGTTTTCTCTTTCATTTCCATTTACCCCTAATATATTCTAATATGAAAAATGTGATTATTCACATTTGCCCCAGCTCTGTATTGAAATTGGGGTAAATGTAAATATGTATGCTACTTAAATGGTGTTCACAAATTGTAAAATTGATCAATTGTTTCTAATTGCCCTGGAGTATAATCATATACAATGCATACAAACTGATATATTTGTTTACATTTGCCCCCAAAATATGGGATAAATGTAAATTTATGGGGCAATTGTAAATATGCTATATTTTATAAAATAAATGAAATTTTTTTTATGTAGTCGTCAAATTATTGTCCTTGGATGTGTAACTAAATGATAATGCTACAACAATAAAATGAAAATTGGCCAAAAATCCAAAATTTTAGGAAATGTTTGAAACTTGTATTTTTTGTTTACAATTACCCCAGTTGACTTTATTATTATTTATTATTAATATTTATAATATTAATATACCTAACATATAGTCATATTGATATTGACATATATTCATATGTCTATTGATATAGACGAATTCCATAATATATGCACAATTTAAATTAGGAATTTAATTTAGCATATACCTACTTTTAGATTTTGAGCGAAGTAAGGCAGCTATTGTTTTTATAATGATGTGTATTTTTTTTATTTTTGTATGTATACATTTTTTAGGTAGTCGAGTAAGGGTTTTGGGGTAAAGAAGTTTTTGATGGAAAATTCATTCTAGTTGGTACCTACTTTAGAGAGATGATTATTTGATTTTCATAATAGTTTTCTTAATTGTACAGAATAACTACAGATTATAACGACAAACGGCAAATAATAATAGGTACTTCATATATAAAAAACTTATTAAACTCATTATCGATTTATTCGGAAGTTTGTTTTGAATTATTAAAGAGGCATTAAAGTAAATTATCTATTAAAGTGCAAAAAATAGTTTATGAAATACCTACATTTAATAAGTAATATTTAAAAATTATGTTACAAATAATCAAATTAAAATTTGTAGATATTACATATTCTAAAAAAACCTTCAAAAACTGATTTATGGTTTATATATTGATCCTGTAGTTCGCTTATAAAGTTATATGAAAACTTTTATTTTATAATAAAAAATGTAAATATATGTAAGAATTATATTATAAGTGAACTTAGTCATGCAATTAAAACAGATGAATAGCCAATATTTTTGTTTGGATACGATTGATTCACTTTTGTTTTCTATTACTTTTTTTCTTTTGGAATTACTACACAGAATCGTTAAAAAGTAGTTTATTATTCACAAAAAATTAAAAAAACATCAACCAAACAAATAAAAAAATTGAAACACACGAAATTGATTTGGAATTACAGATTGTACCCCTGATTACACCTTATCAGTGTATCACTAAAAGCAAATTGTATCAATATCATAGAATATCATAAAATTAAAAATACTAGATTATCAGATTTCATTGAATAATAATCTCATACAGATACATAAATCGAGACACTATAATTTGTATCGCAATGTGTTTTACCTATAGTTTACATAAGATTTTATACGTACATCTGTATTATATATTTTATGCTATTATGGTTTATTGAGAAAACGCGTGACCAAAAGTTTACAGGTCATATTGTCCCAATAAATTTTTATACCTATAATATGAAATATGAATAATTATAAACTATAAAATAAGTAAACATGGTAAAAAAAAAAAAAGGGATCTGGGGGTGATATATCACCCACATCACCTCTCATAGTTATGCCACTGATCCA
Source organism: Pemphigus obesinymphae (assembly GCA_025469235.1). Taxonomy (NCBI): domain Eukaryota; kingdom Metazoa; phylum Arthropoda; class Insecta; order Hemiptera; family Aphididae; genus Pemphigus; species Pemphigus obesinymphae. Next base: position 25,433 of record JAIPRL010002181.1, on the reverse strand, counting down.
TACTAAAAAGTACCTAATATTCAATGGGGGGGGGGGGGTTCGTCATAAATTCATTTTTTATAGGGAATTTTGCTAAGGTTTCTAGGCCGTCGAAATCAATGCCCTAAATACAATACCTACTCGAAGTCTGTTATTATGGGTCTTGTACTCCGACATATTAGTACAGTATATACTTGAGATTTTGTACTGCGTAGATGGTATACATTATAATTTACAATACTGTATATCAAATAATCTGGAATATCGCCACCAATTAACTATACCTATATATTGATCGTCATACTAACATTACGTTAAAATTCGCTCGTTTTTCAATAAAAAATTCCAATAGTTCCTCTTGATTGTACAACACCGCGTAGAACATGGCTGTCCTGCCCAGTTTATCGGGCTTCTCCAAAATTTCAATCTAGAAAAAAAAAAAAATCAAATAAAAAATCAATTACTATTCGGTAAATATTCCATTTTAATTCTAAGAATATTTCGATCGTGTCCGTTTTGTTCAGGCCGAAACGGTCCCGACCGGCGGCGGCGTTTAGCGTGGAATTATAAAGGTATACATATACATATACATATATACAATAATGTGCGCGTATTTACAGTGGCTACGAAAACGACATGCCTGCACTCTTTACCGGCTATATATACCACTCATTAGTTTGGAGTCTTTAGAATGCAGGGAAATACTTAACGATGCAATTACACCAGTAGTTTGCAGCGTTCGGTTCAATTATCTATGGCAGAAATGTGACTGTGGGTAAATTTGTCTTTGGGTACCTATATAGGTACCCTACCTACCAGTGCTTGTATGTATATAATATGTCCATCTCAAATATATACTATATACATACCGACGAGAAAAAAAATCAACTCAATTGTTGAATCATTAGAAGTTATAACCTGTTAATCCCCACCATAAACACTTGTTGAAAAAATTATATATACGTATATATATGTATTAAATAAATGCATATTATACTGCACTACTGGTTTCGTGGAGACGACCATTAGCTTGACGGGCTGTTGCGCGCCGCCGTTGGATCGTCCAACGAATATATATAGACGTTTGTCACGAATAGGACGAATATCGCGAGAGCATAATATTATTATGTAGGTGTAAGAAGATAGATATGGAGGAAATCGGTTATAGAGTGGGGAAAATAGTTTCGTAAAAGCGAGTGGCCTCGATAGTAGGTATATGGCGGACAAGGGATTTACTAAAAAAAAAAAAAAAAAAAATCGATGTAAATATACGCGAAAGAATGCTACACTATAAGGATATAATATAATATGCCAATAAGATATATGGCTTATAATAACATAATGGGTCTATAGAGAGGTCGGAGACTAACGAAGGTACGATAACTGACAAAACGCAACAGACGTGCGCGGTGTGTGCGGTGTATATACAGTGTTAAATGTGAAAGCGATCAGAGATCGCAATTTGAATGCATTTCTCATTTCGTACTTAGAAAATCGTTTACACCAACTGCACTTCAGTATATGTATATATATATTATATACCTATCATTATATTATATACATAATATTATATATTATGATGATAAATCGTTATATTACATTATATTATCATCATAATACCGGTATGGGATCGCATAATATTATCTGCTGTATGGCATGCCCAAGCGACAATGTTTGCGATAATAATTAACTATACATTTTGGAGATACCTACTATTGGGAATCCGGGTCTTAGGTGCCGAGTTAGAAATGCCGGCGGAAACTGGAGGGGGGGGGGTGTTATTTTGTACTCATACAAAACGATTTCCGTTTGGTCAAATCATACAATATTATCTTTCGTATACTTATATTTATATATATATATATATTTTATGTGGCGAGTATACGAAAGCTTATGTGTTTTCCACTTTTCCCCGTATGAAAATCGTCCGTATTAATATAAAATACCCCCCCCCTTGCCAGGAAACAATTTATATTATTAAGCGACGCTTTTACCAACTATAATTTAAATTATTTTATACGTTTTGCTAAAAATCGTTTATGTTTATAGGTATATAGTAGTCACAGACTTGGGTAAAATACTTTAATTACATTTAGTTCACCGTCTCTAAATAATCTAAACGCTCCTTTTTTTTTTTTTTTTTTTAACTAATTCTAAACACATTTCATGAGAAGTGATTAAGTTTTTATGATCATTGCATTGGTTTGTTTTTAAAAAAATACATTCTGTAGTTTTGTTAATTTTGATATTTTGTCTTTTAATTTACATATTCATGTATTCATGTAAGCCGAGTATCTCCATTAAACTTATCATATTATGATTTGTGCACGCTCATATTATAATGTATACTGATATGGCATTCTTTTGGAACACTAATAACTTGTAAGTAAATGTTACAAGGGTTTATTTTCTTGTTCAATACACAAATATTTTTTTTTCCATTTTGAATTAACCACCCATTTATCTTGGTAAAATTTACGTTTTTTTTTTCGTTTCCGATATTTTAAAAATGAATTGAATCCAAATAGAAATGAAACTACGCACAACTATGACAAACTATGACAACTATCTGTATACAACTGATTTGAACATAATTTTAGATAAATAGGTAGGTACCCACAAAATCACTCATGGGTATGCCTTTCCCATAATATATTTTTGGATTCGCCTCTGGCCTAAGTACGGGTAGGTGATTATACTTTTATTAATTATTACTTATTACATTACGGACCGTATCGTGTTTTATCGTCTATCTACAATATTCAATAACAATAATAAACAAAACTGTACAATATTTTTCATGAATTTTAACGACATACTTATAAGTACTATCTATCTATATTACTATAAAATAGAAATTAATTTTGTAATTATTATGATGCACACGTTTATAGGTATATTATTTTGGAGGACCAAAAAAAAAAGTCTACACTGATATATATAATAATATTATATTCTAATAATTAGGCAATCGAATAATCGTCTATCAAGACAAGTTATTTTATTTTTTTAGAATTATATTTTTGTTACATTTATTAGTTACTACTTACTAATATAATATGTATTGTACGTTTATAGATAATCCATTTATATATATATATATATTATTAAACTAATCGATTATTTCATTACCTACTCAGTTTGGCAATCGTCTAAATTATATTATTATTTAATAAAAAAAACCACGTACAAGTCAGTAGAAGACAATACTTACCTCGGACGTCGTCTTATTAGACATAGATGGCGCCGAGATATTGCGGTTCGAATTTTAAAATGGTTTCGTTCCGTACAAGTAATTTTAAAGATATTTTTAGAATAATTTAAGAATAATTATTGCGATTTGAGATTTTTTCCGATACATTTCAAATGTAATTCATTAATTTATTCCAGTGGAAAGGTCAACCCGGGGCCGGGATTATTTTTAAAAATATTTTTTTTTAAGTTCGACGACACTAAATTTATTTCGGTAAATTAAGGATTTATTTAGGTCTTTCCCAGTTCAGTCCTCATGGACCCCTCTTTGTATGGGCCCTTGTTAGTGAACGTACTATTTATCGTAACGTTGTCAAAAAGCTAAAAAGAAACCTCTAACGCATCTGCCTAATTAATTATTCGTTTTTTTTTCTTCTGTTGAACGTATAGGTATACATAGTAAATTCTAGTGCTGACTATCAAACACCATACATTTTCCTTTTGTCTATTCATCATTTATGGTGTTTTTTTTTTTTTTTTTTTTAGTATATATTATAGTATATTATACCGGTATATTCAACCAATAACGGTGTCTTAACACAGGTATATACGTGTGTACCTATACCCCTATATTATATAAACGAAGATTTATTTCATACATTAGTTACAAAACGCACTAAACAAAACGTTAACACGTACGTTCCCCATACACTGACAGTGGTTCGTCAGAGTATGGAATATTCACATTAAAAAAAAAAAATCCCATGTAAATAAATGTTTTTCGGTTAGACGAGACACGTATACACGAGCACAAAATATTATATGTAGGACGTAGGTACATACGATTGTAGTTTCGTTTTATTTTCAATATTTCGAGCCCATTAGCTTATGGTTGATTGGCTCGAGGTTTTTAATCGTGTTTAGTTATTATTTTTATGAATAGAAAAAAAAACTTTCCCGACGATTAAATATTATCATAGATGTATAATCGTTGTTATGTGTTATGTAATATTCGGTTATATCGACCGTAGGTACATGACATTATTCACTAAAAAACATAATGTATATTTAACAATATTGGTGGGCTCTCGAAAATATTTTTGTTTATAAATTATTTATTGTAAACATATAATAGGTACAGGTATGAGGTAGGTTTCGTGTATTTCAGATTATATAGATATACAATAATGCATAGGTATAAAATGTACGTTAACGATTTTCCCTTTTTTTCCAAATGCAATTTTAATCAATCGATCAAGTCGAGATAACCACCAAATAAACAGTTTGGGTTTACATTTTTTTTTTTTTAACTACCTTGAGTCAACACAACAGAACGACGTCGTTGTTGAACCCCAGGGGGTCACTAATAAATATGACTTGTAGTCGAGACTCACGATACAAATTATCATAATATTTCTCATTAGTTTAACATTTAAATGGTCGTGAAGAACATCGCGAAGATATGTATTTTTGGTTGCCTAGGTACGCGAGTATCGGGGGAAAATTGCGATAATTAGGTTATATAGAAAAACGAAATCCAATTTGGATATTAAATACTTAAATATTTAAATACTATTTGGTTATTATAAGCATTTGCAGGATATTTAATAATTACTAATATATTACCAAATAATTTTACCGTTCATATTAAATGGGAAAAAACATATTGAAAAACTCCTAAGTGCAAAAGTGCCAAAATAAGCTTTAAAAATAAGTACTAAAAAAATGTAATGTTAAAATTACATTAAAATAGCCAATATCACTTAAATGTTGTATTTCATACACACGAAGCCATGTTTCAATATATACCCATAGGTCAAAAACTAAAAATACTCGTATATTATTATATTACTATATAAATTTCTAGTCAAATATAGTATAGGTACCAGGCACGTATAACGTGCAGTGAATTAAAAAACAAAAAAAACATATTTAATTTAAATGAATGGTTTCTGAAACGTATTTTACATTTTGTTTCACAGAAATGTTATTAAAATATGTCAAATTTCATATATGGCTGCATTTATACCTTGCACATTTATTCACGGATAATCATATTCAAGTCGGAAGTAGTAAAATATTTTTTTTTTATGACGCCGGAGAATATTTTATGTTTTGTTATGTCATAACTATACCTACACATATATTAACATTTGTTTTTATTCTACATTGAGCCGGTCATATTTTTGTGAATGTTTACTGGGTGTTCATTACCTTACTACTTCATACTTAAATTCACTACCAATATCCATACTACCGGTTACATATACTGTATCCAAAAGTATACAACTACTTGACAATTTTTATTTATATTATATATATATATATATATGTGTGTATTATTAACTCTTATTTCTGGCTCAGCTCCCTAATATTAGATACTCATATAACTTAAGAGTATTAAAGAAATAAAAGTCATAAAATAAATTATGATTACTGATTATGAATATTTTCATAAGGAGGGTTACATCCGAATTACATGCCAATAATCCTACCTACTTAAAATAATTTTGAATTAAAAGATTTTGTCCAAATTAATATTTTAACTATTAGTAAATACCTACCTATTTTTTTTTAAACTTATTATATATTTATTAAGAAATCCCCGTGTTTTAAATGGCATGGAAATCGGATAGACAGTTTCATTAAACATATAGTATGAAATTCAAATACCTCTACTATTCTTATTTTTGGATTGGATTCGAACGCCCCAAATATCCAAAGATATACTAAAATAAATGAAATATTTAATTAACAAATATACGGCCATTGTAATAAATAATAATACAATACTATTGATAACACTATGCAGTATCGCAGATGTATGAAGGGTTAATATATTTGTGGCGACAGAAAAATCACTTGATAATAATTATTTTTTGATTATTAAATTATTATTAAGCTTATTAGAAAATCAGATGCATGATAAATGTAAATCTGTCTTAACTCCCGGACTACCCACTTTATCCACCTATTTTCCCGAAACACTTTAGGCTTGGAAAGTTACTTTCTAGAAAGCAAATGCCGTTTTTCACTGCAGTAGACATTTTTAAGAACTAATTAATTAACAATATCTCCCAAGATCCGTTGACCACCAAATATTGCAGATACCGATCTTCTTCTTCTTCTTCTTCTCCTTCGCCTTCTCTCCCAACTATTTGGGGTCGACCACCCTGGTCCTACACTTCCACTTAACTCTATCTCCCGCATCTTCTTCACTTACTCCCACCTTCCTCATAT
>JAIPRL010002181.1:0-18922 GCA_025469235.1 Pemphigus obesinymphae | reverse complement strand
CAGGGAAAAAGACCACTTGGCAGGCCGAAACAAAGGTGGATTGACAAAGTGGAGAAGAATTTAGCAGAGATTGGAATACGAGATGGAGAAACAATAGCACAGGACAGAGACAGATGGAAGCAAGTTTATGTTGCGGTAATGGGCCTCAATGGCCTTTAAAAACCGAAGAAGAAGAAGAAGAATTCTAACCTCTAAAATATACTCCAATATGCGAAATTTGCCGTATTGTTCTGCGTTCTTCATACACAATTATAATTTATTATGTTTAGGAATTAATAAAATTATAATGTATAATATTATTATTTTATTTATATTGAAATCCATAGAAAAAAATGTATGGGGGCATATGACACTCTCATCTTCCCGTGAACACGCTCCTGAAATAACTCAATATATAAACTCTGAGCGGAGAATTGAATCTCTTGGTTTTACAATGATATATGTAGAGGAAATTTAAAGAATATGTAAGTACTTAACCGTAAATGAACTATACCTAGTACCTACCCAAAATTATTGTTATAAATAGGAAAAATGTAATGCCAAAAATTTTAAATTTGCAGCAAGTATTTACTGTAACATAATATTGACATGATAAATACATTTTTTTTTATAATTTTGGTACCTAATTTACAATAAAATTGGAAAAAAAGGAAAAATATACCGAAAATTATTGAATATTATTAGGTATAAATCAGCAAATATAATACTACCAACTTTGCTCAGAATTGTTTTTTGAATTAAATACCTTTAGGTATTTTATATAGCAGACCTAATAGATTCAATATCAGATAATTGCTATAAATCACAAATTTATACAAAATAATAAAGAAAATTAAAAATTAAATTCCAAAATAGCAATGTGTCGAAATTTCAACGAAATCGAAGAATATAATTAATTATAAATCCCTTTTATATATAATATGAATAATATGATTAACTATTAGTTTCCACAGTTATATTTTTAACGTTATTAACGAATTATAAAGGTATTTATATTTGTAAATTATAATTAAAATACAAAGACAAAATTGTTCGCACTCACGTGGAACATTTTCTTCACGATGGATACGTTTCCGGACATGGTAGCGATCATTAGAGGCGTCTGTTTGTCGTCATTGACCGCGAATAATGTCGTAGAGTCGAGATCCACTATGCGATCGACTAGGGTTTCGTTTCCATAATAGCAAGCGTACATCAGGCAAGTCCATCCTTTATTATTGGCTTTGTTTACATTCTTACTGGAAAACAAAAAAAAAACCTATTAGTTTTGTGCACAAATCGTACAAAATTGTTTTAATGAGAAAAAATAACGTTAATATTATTCTTTCTGTTTAACGACGAATTTCATGTCAAATATATTATAGTCGTTAATAAAATATATTGATACACCGAATTAATTATATAGGACAACGAATAAAATCGTGTTCCTAATAACAGATTGTAGCTGCGTATCTTTTAAAAAATAAAACTTTCTTAATTTTGTTGTTGTTATATATATGACATACGTATATATATATATATATATATATACAATATACATATATAATATATTAATATTTTATACATACGATTATTATATTAATAAATAACTTATTATTCGACTATATATTTAATTACGGTTTTAGGATGTAGGTTGTGGTTATTCATTTACGTATTTAAACTTATTTTCAGGGGGGAAGGTCCAATATGTATTTTATAATTTTAATCCATAAACAAGTAATAAGTACTTGGTGTGAGATTTACGAGGGAGGTCCACGGAGTCAGGGCTCCTCCCAGAACCAGATATTAAATTATCAATTTTTGCGTTCCAGATAATGTGTTTTGCATAATATCGCTTTTCATTGAAATATGTATTAGAATTTTAAACCAATAGAAACTTATTTTCAACGTCATAATTTAATCCAACTAAAATCATAATTATACATGGGTAGATATTAACATAATATACAAAATAGTGGCCAGTAAATTATATATTTAAAATGTTTTAAATGTAATAAACAAGATATTTGAATTTTTAAATGCAGCCGGTTAATATTTTAGAATTCATTTGTTTGTAGTTTACAGTAAAATTTTCTGAATATATATTTTTAAATATATGTATTTTCTGCGTTTTGCTCCAAATCAAGCAAGACTGAAATTAATAATTTATTATTTAAAAATATAAATACCTTTCGTACATTTTTCCCTTAATTATTTCTGGATATTTGTACATTTTTACCTATACAAGTCAATTTATTGCATATAAAGTAGGTACATATAGTATATATGGCCACAGTGAACAAAAAAAATATAAGGGTTGACTGCAGTTTTGAAAAAAATGCTTTTAAAAAAGTCCTTAAAGGAGTAAAAAGAGGAAAAGCCCACACTACTATACTAAAATACTAAATTCCCGGTTTCTAAACGTATTTTAAATAATAAACTAATATTATAATTCCATAGAAATTTTTTTTTATCCTACTATACTTATGTATAGACACTTAAAACTAGCATAACGAATAAAAATTGTAAATATTGATATTGATAACCACAGCAATGAATTGTAAATGTAGATGGACGTATAATATACACCTAATATAAAATGAATAATATCTATATCTCCCTAGTAACCAAATCACCAACTATATTATATAGATACTAGTAACTACGGACAGACAGACGAACTTTCAAAACGGGATATAATACTTAAATATAACTATATTATATATTATATATTATATATATTATATATATATAACTAAAATTAATACTTGTATTTGCGTAAAAAAGTATTTTTTGAATACTCATAAGTTATTATACATTCAAATATAAATATAAGTATATATTTAAAAATTTAAAATTTAAACAATATTGTATACTATACACATACCTACTTACAAATAATTACACTTTATTTAATTTGCTGTTTTATACCTAATGTAATATATATATATATATATATATATATATATGTAACAATATTTTAGACCACTCAAATTTTGTGAAAAATATTTCAAAATACTACTAAGTACTATCCATTGTATTAGAATTATCCTATTATTGTAAATGGTATTATCATATTGTATTCGTACTTACCTACTCTGGGCCTTGATATTATCTCAGAAAGCTGAAAAACTTCAAAATAATCTTTAAACATTTCTAAAAAGTAAAATAAAATATTTTATGAAAATATATTGTCCGAAAAATATTAATACTTAGCAAAATATTTTTAATATAGGTAATATTTTACATGCAATTTAGGATTATTTTACCTTACTTATATTTAATTAAAATGTTTTGTAAACGTTCACTTTCTAAACTAATTATTTTCCTAAAACAATATCTTACATTCTGAAAATATGCAGCTTTAAGAACGTTTCGTTGCTCTCTGAGATTATGCAATGTTAGGAATATAATTGTTTTAATTTTTAGATATTAAAATAATATTATTTTTGATTTTATAAAGCATTTAGCGGATAACATGTTAGGTTTTTTTAAAAAATATAGGTATGTTAAATATATATATATATGCATATTTAACGCGATCATTTATAATTGATTCAAAGTGTGTATTATAGAAAAGTACAACGTTTCTTCTTTAGTTATAAACGTTATGGGAGTGTTACCTACTAGCTATATATATATATGTCAGAGAAGAAGGGAAGGCTTTAGGCTTGGTGGTAGTATGTAATTTGTTGTCATAACATTTTTTCGAATATCCATTCTGTATAGGTACGCGTATACGAGTAACATGTGTTAAATTACTATTATTTGAATTAACTGTAACAATTATGTTGTCATTCGAGAAAAAGTGCTATAGAAAAAACTCAATAAACTATATAATTATATATGTATATATATTTTTTTTTTTAACAGAATATACATCAACCCACGTATATAATATATATCTAACCTACATCATCTAAACGCGAACACTGACAATGGGTACAAATTTATATTATATATAAATTATCGTATTATTATAATAATAAATAAATATATATTAAACGGAGATCTTTTAATAGTATTATTATCGAGATATGATGTGTCTTTAAATGTATCAGTAATTTTCTTCACCAGTGCTTGCGATTTAATATAATAAGTCATATCATATGCTATACATTTAATTTGTCTAATGCAGTAAACTAATAGGTATTTACTTGTTTATTTGTAACAATTTGCACGGGGTAAGAGTAAGTTGTGCGTGCATTAAATTATCTGCAAGTGTAGATTCCTATAATACCTATAATACCGCACGGTTATCGACATAATTTTCCAAATAACGCATTAATAATAATGGTCCATGAGAAATATATTTTTTCAATATAATTGAAAAATTAGAGTAGGTACCTTCTATATTATGTACTTATAGGCATGCTCTTGTTTGGGCTATATTTTCCAGTTTTGATAAGTTGCAATGCGAATGTATACCTATAGGTACCTAATGACCATAGTTATAATGGCCTCAAGGCTCCGAGTGGAAAAAAAATATTAAAAAATCGGTAAATCATGATCAATGGTCATGTTAGGCAATGCCTTCTAGCGACAATATATACCTAATATGGTTTATTATTTTTAAGAGGAGTTTTTTCTCCATTCAAATGGTTAAAGTTACATGGTCAAATAATAAAATAGACTACCTATAGTCAAGTCCGAGGACAAATATTTCCGCGATTTGATTAAAATATTTCTAAAATATTAAAAACAATTATCTATTATAAAATAAGTGAATACTATTATATAGTTAAGACTAAATTATATTTTCGGAACTACATTGAAATGTTTTGTAAAATTTTTATTTTACAAAAATGAACGTACTCCGCTAATTGAAATTTTCTCATCTTCTTTGTCCAAACTAAAAAAATCTACTCGTAATTATTTACAAAACTTTCATCTATATGTAAAAAAATGTTCAAACAATCGTTAATGTATTTATTTATTTAGTTCTTATACTTTATTAATCGCAATTCTCCATACTATACTTAACATAATAAATTATTATTATAGCTTAATATTAAATGTATTAGTTAAAAAAAAAGTTTGTACCTAAACTTTACAATAGTATTTAAAAATTATAAAACATGTATTCATTTTACAATTCAATGTATACCTAAAATATAATTATTGAATACATATTGAATTTCAAGTTTTTCCTAATATTTATACATACCTACCTAGCTATAATTTTTATAGGTACCTAACTATTTAAAATTTTTAGTAATTTTTCAGTTTTAAAATTTAATAAAGATGAAAATTTTATAAATATAACCGGATGTAAATGTTTTTTTTTTTTTTTAAGAAAAATAATTTGGGCTACAAAAATATTGTTAAATTTAATAATATATAATTATTATTATAATTATTATAATATAATTATAATTATAAAATATTATATTAAATATAATTATTAATAATATATATTATGTTATGATCCGAACCTACGAAAAAAAAATCAGCTAGATAAAAATGAAAGATTAAAAAACGTTCTTAAAAACTATACTTACTTATGTAGGTATATATATATATATATATATATTTTTTTTTTAAATTTTGATTTAAAATCTTTTGTAAATATTATTAATTACAATTCATTATTATTATTATAATTATAATCTACCTATTAACTTAGAAATATTTTTAAAAAAATGTGAACATAATTTAGTTATCTGAATATACCACGGTGTATTTTCTAAATAGGTATCCCATGTTTAAAAATATCCTATAATATATTTAAATATTTATTTTAACGTTATAAAATATTATGTTTCAGTTTTTTAATTATAAAATATTATTATTTGGGTTATATATACATTTTTAACATTATTATATTATACAAAATTGTAAGCTTTATAGTTTATAGTTCGTAATACTCATACTGTACAAAATCCAATTACAAAAAAATATAAGATAACTAGATAATAAATGTTGATTATCTACAAAAACCTAGAAAAATGCCTTTATGATATACTTACATAGAAATTAAAATAAATATATAATTATTTAGATAAAAACACATTTTTGTATTGGATTTAATATTCGAATCGCAAAATTCAATGTATAGATATTATATATAGAAAATAAAATCTTGACTTTTCTTTTAATTCAGTTAAATTTAGAAAAATAATTGTTAAAATTACTAAATTTATACTTTAAAAACAAACAAAATTAGTTATTTTAATTTGTATGACGATAGAAACACAAGCATCGGCCAGGGCCTAAAATTATATAAATACGCCGACACAAAGTATGTATCCGGAAAACCCATGTGCAATATTATACAAAGCATAGGTACCTATTTTTATAATTCTGTATTATAGTCATTTGAATATATTTCAATATGTTTTTCTATATATTCATATATATATATATATATATTAGAGGCAATGTAGAAAATGAAGGTATAATGGGCAATGTAAATATTCTAAAGTATATAAAGTATATACCGTAATATTTGTCATTTTACAATATAAAAAGTCCATGAACTGTCATTAAATTACCTAATAATGATATTTTTATTGCAAATTATTATTATTATTAATATTACATTTTATAAATAGTAAATATTTTATTAATATTAATACAATTGATTTGTTTTATACAACATATTATTACGATTATATATTATTATTATAAGAATTGAATGAAATTTCATAAATTATAATCATCACATATATGAGTAGATATTATATACCTATATGTATTCTATTTTTTTTTTTTTGTATATGCTTCGTCAACCCTTTAATGTATACGAAATTGGGATAACCGTAAATAAAATAAAATTGCGATTTTCAAATTTATATAGTCGTAAGCAATTTGTAATTTGTAAAGAGTCCTTTACAGATATTGAAGATGTACCTACCTCAAACGATAACTATTTCAATGAGAGAAGCTGCCCTCAAATTTTTTAATTTTGGCGATAAAGGCTACCAACGGTGTATTTGTGTGAAATTATGTAAAAAGCGCAAATTCAAGTGCAAAACAGCGAAAAGACTATGCACATCAAAATGGCGTTCAAGTAGTACATGTGATTATAAATAATAATAGATAATCATATGTATATACTTTAAGTTATAATATTATTTTATTTTATTTCAATTATAATTTAAACCTATTAAAATTAATATTTTAATATGACCTATATAATATAATATATACTTGTAATAATAAAAAGTATAAGACACATAATACTAGAATAAAATATTTTTGATTTATAATAACAATAATTTGTAATAAAAATACCACTTTATGGTAATTTAATAATAATTTATGTAATTTTGATATTTTAAAATAAGAATTTATTATAGTATTATACTTCAGAATTTACATTGCCCGATAAACATTGCAGGACATTGTATGGAATGCCTGAATTTTCTACATTAACCATAACTTATTGTTCGTTATAGAAAAAGTAGCGATCGGAGGATTTTTTGGGCACTTACATTTCTGATAAGAAATTGAATCTAGTCGGTAGGTACTTTGGAAAGGTTAAATTTTGAGTTTCTCAGTAGTTTTTCTATAGACATATAAAACCAACCGACAGTTACGAATAATTGTTTAAATATAATACGCGTATTTATCAATAATAAGTGAAATTGGGTAATTAATAAAAATTCAACATGGTTCAACGTTGGTACTTTGTCCTTGAATTTTTCAAAAATTCATAGACACCTACCCTAGAATATTTGTTCTCGGCCTCTTCTTGTCCGAGTTATCGTGTATTCGAATATTACGATATCCAAATATTTCGGAATACGCTGTAGGAAATTTCGAACGGGAATCTAGAATTAATATTTGAAAAATTAACAGTAGGTATTAGTTTAGCAATGGGATAATTTTTGAAATGTTTAACTACAATACCCGTCAATAATAATAGTCGTATATTATACGGTAATAATAATAATAATATATGTAAACTATAACAGTCTGCAGTATACGCCTATATTTTATTATGTATACTATTATAATAATATCTATACACGAATCGCTCCGACTTTAAAATACTCGGTTCCCCTCCCCTTTATTATGGCGGAGTACATTATATATATATATATATATTATTATCGATATAATATATTATTGTAACAATTTTTATAATATTACGGTCGCGGAACCCGAACATTTCCCAAGTAGACACCACATATGGGTAGGTATTAGGTATGCGCGTTTCAAAGGTGAACACGTATGTTATTATAATATATATTTTCTCGTATATAGAAAATAGTATACATATTATATTGTATAATATATATATATATATATGTGTGTATGTATCGAGAGATTTGATCTCTATACTAATCGTTATGACGTTATAAACATTATTAAATTATGATAATTACGCCTACACCGCGCGCGCGCTCACTCGTGCCGTGTACGTGTATACGTATATATATATAATACGAGTATACTCGCGGTATTCGTGTAATTGGTTTTATTGTCACAAAAAAAATAATAATAATAATAATAATATTAATAATAATAAAAAATACTCATAAAATCGAAAAAAAATCAGTAGGTACTTATATCGAAAAACCACACCGATAGGTACACCTATATATATATAATGTTATACTTCATATCTTATCGTGTTATAAATAACTATATATATATATATATATATACAGTGTACGTTGCAGTATTATACTCGTCGTGTATGTTATATATTGTGTGTGCAAAATTGTAAACTGCATCGACCCACAGGCGAAACGGACGAGTAGGATAAAAAGAAAAAAAAACCAAATGTATAAAAATAAAATTTACCACTAAAAGCCAGGGGGCATGATACAAACTCACCTCTGTATCCGTGCACCGTGTTTTCAGGCGACTCTGCCCTTGGACGTCGTTGGAATGCAGTGGGAGATTAATCGGAGGAGAACGGCTACGGCGGCGCGCCAGACCCCAACTGTGCAAAATGGCTTAATGCGAAAAAAACAACGACGACGACGACGACGACGAAATTCAAAGAAAAATTCGTCGTAAGCTCGGGGGATTCGGACGAGTAAATGATAATTATTATACCTATGCATATTATGCATATTATATACCACGGTTCTATCTATACCGGGATAATATAATATATAACCGTGGTATATATGTACATCTACATAAATAAATTGCCCGCAGTTTGATAAATAATATAATATATATTAATACGTATATTTTTCGGTTCAATATGCGTATATTATTAATTATGATAATGTATATGACATAGGGATGGGCAAAAATGCAAAATACATCATGCTATATTATGATATTATGCGTGTAGGTGTATTTGAAATATATAAAATACGCGTTAAAAATCATGCTCGCTAGCTAATACTATACGTACGTATATTATTAAAGGTGTATAAGATATTTGGAAAATGCAAAAAGTACCTTTTAATCATTGAATATTATTTAGCGCACAGAGATTTCCAAGCGGCGGATCGTGATTGCATTTTTTTTTCTTTCTTTCTTTTTTTTTTTTTTTTTTTTCGAGGTGCAAACATTTTTTAAAATTATTTTATTTTAAAAGTGAAAACAAATAGCCGGCCAGTAAGGGATGAAAGCACTTCGCTCGTCGGATAGGATACCGGTTAACTGGTGAATGGATATATTATATAGAATATTTTTAAAGTAATGATAAATAATTTATTTCGATAAAAACGATTCTGAGCGGAGCTCGGTGTGATATATGTACCTATACATAAATTTTACAGTTTAAAATTTTAAAATTGTATAATATTGTATATGTATTAATATGTATTATATTATTTAAGTATATTATACCCATTATCCGAATACACACATTCCATTTTAGCCAGATAGATACACACTTTGTTAAATAGGTATTACAATAACTCAGAAATCGCACTCTATATAGTAGCCAACAAATATAGTAAAATATAAACTACATAAAAATATTGGACAATTTCAATAACTTGAATCTAAAATGTCATTATGCACCGTATATAGTAGGTAGTTTGTAGGTAAAGTTATGAATATAGTACTCGTATACCTATATATGTATGTATAGTGCTATTAGTGCTAAATGCATATACTGTGAATGTAGTTTGTATACAGTGTATATAGTGTATGACCTTATACACCGTATAGAAGAAAGTTTTTCATCTTCCCTAAGGAAACTACTGGAAAAATCTAAAAATTCTACCTATATATAGGGTAGGTACCATATAGAACTCTAGAACCGATTTCATATCGATATCAAACTAACGTCAATGCTCCTCCTCGGTTTCTTCTGGTCCTTAATTTGTTTACATTAAAAACAAAGGAAATAAACATCAGTGTAAAAATTATGCTGTTTCTCCATTAATTTCTTCATAGGTATATTGTGAAATTGGATTTCGACCAAAGATGCAAAAAATGGTTGTTCTTATGAAAAGTTCAATAATCTTGCTGATCTAGTAGGTATATAATATATATATATATATATAGATATAATGATATAATATATATATAATGATATAATATAATAAAATCCTGAGGAAGTGAATGGTAGACTTGAAGAGTGGAGGGAAGCTCTGGAAAGTTAAGGACTAAGGATTAGTAGGGGTAAGACAGAATATATAGAGTATGATTTTGGTGAAAGAGAACACAGTGGGGATAGGGAAAGGCTAAAAATAAAGTTAAGTGGGGATGTGGTGGGAGAAGTTGAGAGGTTCAAGTATTTAAGGTCCGTTGTACAGAATGATGGGGATTTCGAAGAGGATATGAAACACAGGATTAAGTGTGGATGGACGAAGTGAAGAGAAGCGTCAGGTATTCTGTGTTATACAAGAATCCCTATTAGGTTAAAAGGTAAATTTTATAAGGTAGTGGTGAGACCTGCAATGATGTATGGAACAGAATATTGGGCAGTAGATAGAAAGATAGAACAAAGAATGAGTGTCGCTGAGATGAGAATGTTAAGGTGGATGAGTGGAGTTACTAGAGAGGATAAAATAAGGAATGAGTATATCAGACGTAGTATAGGGGTAGCTTCGAAAGTAGACAAAACGAGAGAGAATAGGTTAAGATGGCTTGGGCATGTATTAAGGAGGGAAGAGACTGAGGTAGTAAGATTAGTAAGGGAAATGCATGTTATTGGTAAGAGGGGGAGAGGAAGACCGAAAAAGTGATGGGGGATGTGATGGCGAGTGATATGAGGAAAGTGGGAGTAAGTGAAGAAGATGCGGGAGATAGAGTTAAGTGGAACTGTAGGACTAGGGTGGCCGACCCCAAATAGTTGGGAGAGAAGGCGAAGGTGAAGGCAAAGGAGAAGGAGAAGAAGAAGACGAAGAAGATATAATGATATAATAATAAATATATAATTTATATATAATGTAAATGTTATTAAAAGGTAGTTAAGACAAATTTTAATGTTAGCCAAAGTCTAAACCATTAAGAGCCCCACTTTTTTTTGGAAATAATTTGGAGTTAAGAATTTTTGTAAATTGCATTTTTTTTATTTTTTGTTATTATTATTATTATTAATAAATAATACTGCCAGAGGAGAAGCCAATGTTATTGAAGTGCTTCTCCCCTGGTTAGTGATTTAAAAATAAAAAAGAGGTAACATATTACGTAGTTTTATAACAATATGTATCATATTGTTAACTTGAATGGAGGAGGGGGAGAAATTACAAAATAACGGCTTTTGAATCCCTTCAAGGTTTCAAATTGAAATGGAACAAATAAATATTTTTGTCCACCATGGATGGTTAGCGATAGGAGAAGGTGCGTGGTAGTAAAGAACTCAGGCCACACAACCCGGAAGTTCCGTGTCCATACTAACGAATTAAAAAATGTTTTTGTGTTTATGTTTTTTGATGCTAAATGTCCAACTTTAAATGTTTTAATGAATAAAATGAATTAACCCAAAATATAGTATTTAGATGTAACTAATCGTTTAAATTTCCAATATAATTTAGATTAGAATTATCAAATAATAGATGGTAAATTTTTATCTAATTCTTTGACAATTTGAATCTTACATACAATAAAAAACCAAACCAAAATCATTATATTCAGTATAAGATAATATTTAAAGTTATCGTATTATACACGATTTGTGATCCAAAAATAACTGTCGGGGAGATGCCGGTTAAAATATAAGCTATATGTATTCAATTGGTCCATTCGACAATAACTTAATCAAATAAAAAAAAAATTAAATTATATTTGATAGTTTTTAAATATACTTACTTAGAAAACTAAAGAGTAGTTAGGTTATTTTGAATCAATTTTGTACCTTGGAACGCATTATACGAAAGGTACAATTTCACCAAAATATTACTCATTATTATAAATCAATACAAAATTTATATTTTTAATCGAGTTAAAAATAATACAATACCAACATTAAGAAAAAAAAAATGTTAAAAATAGTTATAACTAGTCATTGAAGGTTTTACACTTCCATAAACGGGCTGACAGATCAATGACATATATCGTTAACAATAGAAGGAAAATAATATAATATTATCTGATAGATAGGTACTTATTTTGTAACGATTTTAAACAATATCAACGTGTAACTACGTAACATATGTACGAAGAAAATCAATATTTCATCATAATGATAAATTATATTATTCTTGTGTAGGTACCTATATTAATAATATAATGTGAAATAGTACTTTACTATATTACTACTAATTGTAGTAATAAAAATATATAACATTGTTTGCAGTAATGCGGTGAGAAATCCAAAATATGCTATTAGTCATTATTTATTAGATATTTTTATTTTATAAATATTGTAAATTGGTAAAACAACTGATCACTTTCAGCTGTCGATCTTGTCTCTACAAATGTATTTTTAAATGTACACAAATATTATTTATTAGTTGTTTTTTTGTTATTTAAACAAATTAAATAATCTGTAACAATATTTAACAATAAATTTAGATCACTATTTATGTTTTTTTTTACTGTGTATTCGTTTATGTGGCTGACATTTCCATATCACAGACGTACTCCTCGAATATAGGTCCGTGTATCATATTAGTTATATAGGTACCTATTTTCTTTGTTTGATGCTCACATACTCCGTGGCGAACAATCGTTGACGCGTCTATTCAGCGGCTGACACCAACGAATGACGCAGTCGCAATTTTTTCTCGTCTGCTGCAGAGTATAGCTACTGATATTTCGACAAATCGCACTCGGTACCGGCTTAACACGAAAACTTGTTTTCTTTTTTTTATTAAATTATACTTTTCTAAATTTATTGTAACCTAAAACACAAAAATAATACACTTATAATAGTGTATACGTATTTCAACAACTATATACCTATACGTAATTACAAGTGTAGGTAGGTACCTATTATTTTTGTGATTTAGGTTTTTAATCTATATATTATATATAAAAAAGAAAACATGACTGACTGACTAACTAATCTATCAACGCACAGCTCAAACAACTGGACGCATCGGACTGAAATTCGGCATACAGGTAACCATTATGACGCAGGCATCGGCTAAGAAAGGGTTTTTGAAAATTCTATCCCTAAATTGGTAAAATAGGAGTTGGACATTAATTGTGAGAAACCTGGTTATACGGTTAAAATACCGTGAACCACAAATTAGATATAGCTCTTAGAGTATATAATAGGTATAAGGAGAAGAAATATATAAAGTAGATAATTTAATGTGTAAACCTATATTGACTTTTTTTTTTCTAATTAGGACATTTTAAATTTTAACTAAGTTAAGTTACTTTTTTTTAAAAGTTAACGACAAATACACGAGTAACTTTTAATTTAACTTAACTTATATTATTTTTAATTAACCTAACTTTAACGAGTTAAAAAATATCGTTAACTTGCCAGCCTTGCAATAAGATTATATGGTATCGCTGCAGTGGACTATTAGAACGTCAATAACTGTCTAATAATTGATTGTTAAATCGAGAATATAATAATGTGTAGGCATGTAAATATATATTCGTATTATATTATATATTACTAGTACCTATGAAATTTTATAGCTACATACAAGGTAAAGCCATTGTCATCAAATCAACCGATGCTCGTGTCATCCAGAGACGCGATGTTTATATTTCGATAACAATATTCTCAAAACTCACCTTTATTAGGCTGGGGCTATACACTGGGTTTTTCCGTCGCGAATGTCCGCCGCGGATGTTCGTCACAAATCGCCATACGCAGATATACCGACGTTTTCATTCGGCGATATTATTATTATTTTTACAATATTTTAAAATATTGTATGACACCATAATGTGCCATAATTATTGTATAAAATGTAGTTACACAATATATAGTACATACATACAGAAACTGTCATTATTTAATTATTTTATTATCATTATAATATTATTTCCCATTTTCATATGGTAAATAGATAATAAATATATGTGTATAAAATGTATTATTATTGAGTATAAATATTATCTATGGGTAAAAACCTAGCACATATTTTCTGTTTGCCAACTTTTTTGAATGTGTTTATACGAAATTGAAAAAAAACCGGAGTAGTGGGTATATTATTAGGTAGGTTGGTACCTATAAACAACGTTTATAAAATTTTTCACAACATATAAAAACCCAAGTACAATTTATAAGGCCAGAATACGCGTCGTTTAAATATACAATTTAGATGGGTACCTAACTTAAACTTGTCATATTATAATATAATGGATAGTAGGTACCTCCTATGTAAAATACAATAATTAAATATTAATAATTTTATTACATACACTACATAAGTAGGTATATAATAATAGTATGAAATAATTGAATTTATATTAAATTAAAAATCATTTGATAATAAATATTTGTATTAAGGTATCTGCATATTACTAAACCAATACCTGTACAAAATTATTGTATTAATGTATTATCGAATACAATATAAAAATGTGGCGGATATTCGTTGCCCGTATAGCCGCATCTCATAGAACTATATAGAAAATGAAGGGTTTGCGATTTTATTATTTTGACGTTCAGACGATAATTCGCAGTCCGGCCGCGTTTTTCCGCAGCGTCCAAATCGCGACGGATTGTTATCGCCGTGTACAGCCACTCTAATCCAAATCAATGTAATTTCAAAAACGAAATTCGTGACGGATATCCGCGGCGGATATTCGCGACGGAAAAACGCCGTGTATAGCCCCAGCCTTACTGTTATTGTAGGTGTACTTAGAAAGGAAATAATAAATATACATAATAATATAACATATTATATAACCCTATATATAGGAGTACTGTTCAGTGTCCTTCCTATAAATAAAACACGACGAGGTACTTTTTTTCGTTCATTTTTTTTTCCACTCTATTATACCCATAAGTATATATCGTCATAAGGGTATAATCAAACAAACGGTCTGCAATGATTATTTCAAATAAAATCATTGAATGCCGAGATAGCCGGTTATATTATACGTTTATCTGTGTTTGAATGGTATGTTCGGGTGAGTACATAAATATTATACCCACCAGTTACCACTTACCATACCAGACAGCAGTTTAATTAATGTTGTTAAATCAAAAATATGTAATAATGTAGCCTATGAAGATTAAAGGTCTTAAGAGTAAAACATTACTATTTTCGACTAACGGTATCTACTGTTGATATTTACTGATGTTTGTTTAAAAATGTTAAGTCACATTTTCCGAATACAATAATTGTATAGGTATTATGTCAAATTAAATTTGAAAACTAAACGGGTTGAAAATCATAAAATGGTCAAAATATTATCGCAAGTCCAATTACCTATGTCTTTTAAATACTAAAATACAAAACATGTAGGTACCTGGTACACTTTATCAAAACAATACGTATAAGTCGTATCGTTAATAATAAATAAATTATAATCTTATGAACTATTTGTTGTGAATTGTGATATATGTGTAGGTACGTAATAACTAATAAGTATAATGACTGCAGTTGATTGTAAAGTGTTACTATAATAAATATTACGATAACTGATAAAAAGTTAAATTTTTAAATGTATGAGTGATTTTTTTTAAATATTTAAATCTGGTTATTTGATTAGTTACCTGGTAATGACTAAGTATTTTTGACTTATATGGGTTTGACTGCGATATAGATACATCAAATGATAAATATATTATATCAGTGTCGGGACTTATCTAGATAATTATTTACTCATCTTTTACCTCATTTAGATAAATAACGGTAAGTTATCTAAATAATTATCTTTGATAAAAATTTCACTTATCTAAGAAAATGTATCTAGATATTTTTTTAGTAATATTAATTTATAAGTAATATACAAAAGTATTGCTTTTTTGGTAAAAATATACTTCAATTTTTTTACTTAAATGTATGAATTTATATGCAACAAAAATTTATGTTGCAGTGTAATGTGTAGTGTGTACACTTGTGTCTATAATTTTCATTATATTTTTATTTATCATCAATAACGTGACTGAAACAACTGTGGTTGGTGGTGCAAACGAGTTTTTCAGGCTAATTGTATAAAATGTACCTACTTGGCTACATAGTAGGTATACTTTCGGGAATAGAAACATGAAAATTGAAATGTTGCCCATACCATCATTGCATTGCTTTGAGATTAAAATGAATTAAATCAACTCATTTATTGTATTGTAAACCATTGCCTTTTTCAATTTTAACCGACCTTGAAAAAATTTTGATTATATATTTAATTTAGAGCTTCTTAAGAGTAGACCATTTATTTTGTCTGCTATCAGTCTTCCAAAATTTAAACTCAGTTAGGTACCAAACAGATTTGTTGTTATGTGTAAAAAGTTATTTTTATACTGAATGTAATTTACTGAACTTCAATGAAAATAATTCTGACGAAAATATTGATTCTGACGACCATGATATTTTTCAATTTTTTAGTGGAAACAGTTCTCCTGAAAAATCTTCCAATCAACGATCAAGTAACAAAATAAACAATAGTATTAAAAATACAAATTTGGCTAGTGTACAATACTTTCATATCTTGACACAAAAAAAAAATATAATACATATTTGAATACATTACCAATTATTAAAGAAGTTTTTTTACGTATAACACAATTCTTCCATCGTCTACCCCAGTTGAGTTAGCGCTAGTTCACATGTTTTAGTCCCAAGGAGAAATAGGCTTAATGACGAACCTTTTGAAATGTTGTTATGTTGTCGATGTTTGAGTTTAAATAAATATGTTTTTTCATTAGGTACAGTGTACATTTTATGATTTTTTATTTTGCGTATGTTTAAATTTGGTAAACTGAATAAAAATTCCCAAAATTGCAAAAATTTTAAACATTTTTTTATATTAAGTTGTATTTTGTATTATAATATAATACCTATATACTAACTATTTCATAAGATTATGTAGTTTTATAAGATGATATATTGATAGTTTGAAAATTTTGAAAAATATCTACCTATTTAAATTTTAATAATTCTTATATTTTTGTGTACCTATATACTATTAATATTATACACATAATTTTTAACATCTTAAAAATATTAGCAAAAAACGTATTGAAATTTAAAAATTATTTTTTTTTTATCTAGATAAAAATGAGTTTATCTTTTATCTTTATCTAGATAAATTTTTAGTTATCTAATCCCAACACTGATTATATATAAATACATTAGGAAAAATTTTGGTTTATCTTTACGCTTAAGAAAATTTCTGGAAAAATCAAAAATTGACAAATTTACTACAAAAAAAGCTCTTTACTCTAAAACTCCTATTCGACTTCTTTTACATAAAAAGTTATTTCCAGAAAAAAAATAAACATCATAGTATAAAATCAATAGATATTTTCTTCCTAAAATCTAAAAACTATTAGGTACATAACAACTAAAATTTAACATTTAAAATTACCAATAACGAATAATTAAAACTACAAATCAGCTTTCAGATACTTAAAATATTGGATATTTTTTCTAGATAATTGTAATGTGAATTTATAAAGTCTCAGAACAATATAATTTATACTTGCTAATACTAAAAAGGGTATTATAGGCTAAATAGTTCTGGTAATCATGTAAAAATCTTGGGGTGTTACTAAGAAGGTTCAACGCTTTTGGGATTTCGAAGAAAAAAATTGTCGTTTTTTAAACCTTTTTTTGAGATTTCTTCAGTAATCTTATTATCTGTTTCATAGTATGATTTAATGAATCGCACTAACCCTGTAAGTTTTAACTTTTCAAGTTTTCAACTCTTATCTAAATTAACAGAAATCAAATGTTTTAAAAAAAAATTGAAAATATATACCTAACACAGTACACTACTGACAGTTATACGAGAAGGTTGTGTGTGGACGTTTCACTTATATTATCTTAGTTAATTAGTTAATAATTATGGAAGAAATTAATAAATCACTTAATGACCTTAAAACGCAACAAAATAAAATTATTTCTAACATACATAACCAAAGTGAAATAATCAATAAGTTAAATAGGTAAATAATTTGATAATCTATTGAATACAGTCTCGGCCTTACCTGAAGAAAATAAAAACTTAGAAGAAAAAGTTAGTATATTTGAACACAAAATAGAGAAAATCGAAAGGTTAGCTACATCATTTGGAAATAAACAAGACATTATATCTGAATTAATTGATAGACAATTGCGTGGAAATAATATTATTGTATATAATTTACCAGAAAGTACAAACCAAGATCACGATAAACTCAATAATATGTTTAATAATATAATGGCCGCAAATATTTCAATCTTCTCTTACTCTCGTTTGGAAAAATCTAATGAAAAGAATATCTCAAAACCACGTCCAATCAAAGTAATATTACGCAGCTTCTTGGTAGCATTCAGAGTTTTACGATCACAAGCCAAACTCCAATCATCATCCGACTAGACCAATATTCGATGTGCCTCAGATCGAATCCCGGAAAAAAAAACCAAAGAAAAAAAAACCACGGAAAAAAAACCCAAACAAAAAAAACCAACGGAAAAAAAAACCAACGGAAAAAAAAACCAGCGGAAAAAAAACC
>JAIPRL010002180.1:0-64857 GCA_025469235.1 Pemphigus obesinymphae | reverse complement strand
AAATCTTATTACTGCACGAACTTCACAGCTGGCGGGAGCAACGATTATCGCGGACATTGTTTACTGTACGCACAGATAGGCAAATGACTACTGAATCAAAACAACACCTGAAATAGTTGCACGAGTAATGCACGTACAGATATGTACAAGTTTAAACGTGTTTCGACTTGTCGATTTTGAAATATAAGCGAACGGCCCTTACTTTTCGATTACGCCTCGTATATATGATATTATCTCGTCGGCGAAATAAATTCCATTTCGAGAAGAGATATTATATATAATATAGATTCGTAACTTCGGGCCCCAGACCACAGCTGTTATGATACGGCCGTGAAACCTCTGCGACCAGCGGACACCCTCGGTCACCGAAATTTCGGTCCGCTATTCGGAGGGGATTTTCTAGAGTGCTTTTCGGCCGGTGTACGAACTCCTGCGTTTCCGAATGTTTTGTCGGA
This sequence comes from Pemphigus obesinymphae, assembly GCA_025469235.1. Classification (NCBI taxonomy): domain Eukaryota; kingdom Metazoa; phylum Arthropoda; class Insecta; order Hemiptera; family Aphididae; genus Pemphigus; species Pemphigus obesinymphae. Next base: position 64,402 of record JAIPRL010002180.1, on the reverse strand, counting down.
AGTCAAGAATTTCGATTTTTTTCCCGAATCGACAACCTCTTTCGCTTTAGCCCACTCGTCGTATATATAGTCAAGACATTTATATTTTCGTCATACGGATTTCATTATCGTTAAAGCTAATGCGAACGTCTTTTGCTGTCGCTGTTTCGTAATTATTTTTAATAATAGGTAATACAGCGAAACCTCTGAATAGCGGACACTCTCGGTCGCCGAAATTTTGTCCGCTATTCAGAGGTGTCCGCTATTTAGAGGGAAACATTTTTTTTAATAAATAAATAAATTCAATAATTTTATTCTATATTATTTTTACATTAATTAAATACATCTTAAAAAAATAAAAACTAACATTTCTGAAAAAAATCTGTTACTTTAGTTTGTTTACTAATTGCAGGCGTAGTTATTTCATATGTTAAGGCATTTTCTAATTGGACTGTGTTTGAGAACAATGAACTATTCTGTACCTCGATAGAAGAAATATATTTACGTATGCCTTTTACTGCTAGCAATGCTTCTCGTAGACTTCTTATTTGTGGAACTTCTTGATCTTCGGTCCCATCATTTTCTTCATCACTTTCTTCTTCGTTTTGTGTAGACATGCTCGTACTATCAGATGGATTTTCGATATCGGTGACCTAAGTCTCTACGAATCGTCTAGTGTTATGTATAGTCATTTTCCGTAATTTTATTATCAATCACCTTAATAAGATTGCCCAGTTCTTCTATTGGTGTAAGTAGACCATCAACGTCTGTAACGTTGTTATCACGGTGCCTAAAGCCAGACCGCAAAAAGCATTTCTTCACTGCTTCGGGTTGAATGTTTTTTGTAGATGAAGATACCCAGTAAATTGCATCCAAAATGATAAAAATCATTAATAGCAATGTTCTAAAAGTGTCCGTTTTATTTAGAGTGTCCTGTATTTAGAGGTTTTCCTATACATAAATAGTGAAAATGTCCCCGTCCCCGAAAAAACGTCCGCTATTTGGAGGTGTCCGCTCTTTAGAGGTGTCCGTTAAGGGAGGTTTCACTGTATATATGTTGTATTTAGTCCATTTAAATCTTAATACCATATTCTATGACATATTTTCTGTGTCGGACTGGCATCAAAAGGCCTAGTCCGCGAACTATATAGATCATAGCCAATGAAAAAATACGAATAGTTCTTTTAAGAGGACGTCACATATAAGATTCTATATTATATATGAACTTTTTAAGAAATTTTAAGAAAAAAAATATCTTATTATGTATTAATATTTAATATTAATACATAATAACGTGGCCGCGTAATTAATTTATTAATTATAATTAAACTTACCTATGTCACGAATGGAAGAAGAAAGCGTGGCTCCGCTACTGGAAAACGCTCTTATATAGGCCCTATGCCCCCGATGATCTCTGTCCCCACTTATTAAAAAAAAATGCATTTCTATTGGTCTTTTATATCAGATATGATCGTGAATTAGTTTGGTAAAGTTCGATATATGTCATATATCGATTCCAAGTAGCCATCTGTATAGTTTTAATATTTATATTAAATTTTCACACTTGCTTATATACTGCGCAGGATTATTTCATATTGTCTTAGGTTTGTTTATTTCCATGTATAGTATGTACTGTCAACCGTTATTATTTTAAACATTCAAGGTTACCCATTTACTTTACACAAAAACATAGGCAGTGACATAGCCCTGTATATAATTAATCAATGCTACTAGATATATATAGCATAGATACCTATAAAATAAGTGTACCTTTAATATTAATAGCTAATTGTAAATATAAAATGTATTTAATAAGACTTCAAAGTTAAAATTTACATGAAACATTACCACATTGTGTTTATCTTTTTCAATTTTTCCAATTATTTTCTTTTGCTTCAACATTTTTATTTTATTTTTTTAAATTAATTCTTCAACATTAGATCAACAAAACATCAATTATGTTAGAAACCATAAGTTTATGGGCATTAGTCAAACATACTAATAGAGGATGATTGAAACCTGCAGGAATAAATAAAATGAAAATCAAAGATATGAACCAAAATACATTTTATGATATCTAATATTTTTAAAAACCAAATTTAAAATAAAGAAAAATATTATACTTCTTATGAAAAGGCTATTGTTCATTTGATTTCATTAATTTACTTTATAAAATGTGTTAGTTAATTTTAATTACCCCATATTAATACAATATATTCATTATACGGCCAGTCAATTTAGACAAAAAAAAAAAACAGCAAAACTTGGATATCATTCCTCAAAAACTGAATTTCAGCTCACATTTAGTCCATATCTTATTGGAAAACATAATAAAACTCCCCAAGTCCTTATGTTTAGCCCTTTCTTCCTTAAAATGGGACACACGCATTGTGTTTGTTTGTTGAAATTAGAATGAGTAGTTTTTTACCGAAAAATGGTAGTGTAGAGACCCCTTAAGTGATACATTTTAGAAAATTAAAAAAAAAAACATTATTAGTTAGTATTGCAACCTTGCACAATCAATGAAGAAAATAATGAATGTAACAATGGTTTTATACATTTTTAAATGATTTTCTAACAGTACTTAATACGAAAATTCAGAAATTTTTGATTCTAAAATTTTAGAAATAGTTTTAAGCTAATATGTTGTTTTTTTTTATGATAAACCATTGAAAATATAATTAAATAATAAAAACAACATTTCAAATAATTACAAACATATGATAAATCAATGTAAATCATTCCATTTGCATTTATTTAAAGGCTATATTTATGGGACTTGAATATACAGCAATATCATCTGATCGAAATCATAAGTTTCATACAATTCTATTAAATCAAATGTCACTTTTTTTAATCACAAATTACTATACAATTATTTTATCTCTATCAGCTTCGTGAGATTTTTACTTCACATCATTTTAATTAAAATAAATTCAATAAACATATATTTGTTATAAATTATATTATATATTGTTTGTTTGGGAATTTTTCTATTTTGTACAATAAAATAAAATCATTGACTAATCTATATTTATTTGCTTTTGTGTTTAACTGTTTTTGTCTATATGAACCCTCAATTATTTTTTTTTAACTAACATCTTTTACACATATCTTACAGTTAATTACAATAATTTTAAATTTCATAACAGACATTATTTCCACATTTAACAATAATATTAGTCATCCAATAAATTTAAGGCTCTGTTAAGATAACGGAGTAATTCCACCTTAATAAATTATTCATAAGAAGAAAAATACATTTTAAGTGATTATAAAAAAAATATGAAATAAAAAATAGCAACATTATTCAATATATTACCAAGTGTTATAAAAGGGAATAAAATTATTTTCAATATTATATCCTAGAATATTTTGTTTAATTATTAAACAATATTATATTAGACTACCCTAGTTTTTCAAATGCATTTTTATTTTTTGAATATTTTGTACATTATTTTTGTAAAAATAGTTAATTATGTTAAAATTTAGTTAACTAATAGTTATATACAATATTGACCATTGATAAAATTCAGAATAAAGTACTTTGATTCAATTAGTTAAGAAGTTATTTCCATTGACCCCCCCCCCCCAATCATTCTGGTTATGAAAATATCTTTAAATACCTATTTAAATTTATATACTTCAAAATTATAAAGATCATAAAATAAATTAATGACTTCTACGTACTTATCATATCATATCATATCTTATCTTATCCTATCATATTATCTTTACCATTAATAATCAGAATGATCGCAATAAAATTCTATTAATGTTGGGAATACAATGAATAATAGAGATTTTTTTAAATTATATAATATCTATATAGTACACACTATATACTTTTTAAATTGATATCACATTATTTATTCCTTTCTGTGTAATTATCTCTACATTTATTAATCATTTTATTATTGTTTATTTCATAATACAATTATATATTAAACATAATATCGATTGAAAACATAAACAATTAAATGAATAAATATTTTTCATACATCATAATACTAGTATATTATACTTTTTCTTTGTTAGAATCCGTTGTTTTCATAGATAATAAAATTATACAGGAAAGAAAATTATTTATAGTAACGTTCTTACTTAATAAAACACATAAGTATACATGACATACCAATTTTGTTGAATAAACCTAACATTTAATGTAATACCTTATCATAGTGATAGGGTAAAATGGTTCTCGTATAGAAAATAGTGGAATTTCGAATGTTAGAAATATTATTATATTCATTTTTAGTAGTTGGAACTTCTGTGGGTGGTAGCAATCATATTATACCATAGTACACTATGGAGTAACAACAGCATTGCATTTTATTTTACATTTCATCTCTTTCTTTTTTTGGTTCTGTAAATAAAAACTCATCAATTAAATGTTATGCAAGTGTTAAGAATAGAAATGTGAGTTAAGATACATTTTTAATCATAAATTAACTTTTTTCAAATATAACAAACGATTACTTAATACTAATATTTAGTATGTTGACTGCTATTCAGTGTATAACCCAAATAGGCCACAGAATTTTTTTTAACTATTACCCTATTTCATTAATGATTCTTAGCAGTACTTGAATTAGGGGGGGGGAGAGATGCGTAAGGAAATGGAGCTCTTCTACTATTTTATAATATTTTAAGAGCACCCTTACTAATAGTTTTTTACAAGTAACATAGTTTAAGAGAATGCTCCTTTATTGAAAGCCCGAGAGTGTCCCTTCTTCTATTTGTTCAATTCGAACACCGATTCTTACTCATAAACCTTACTATAGATTATTTTATTTATATGATATGAGAAGTTAAAATGTCCCCCAGAAAAAAATATAATTTTTATTATTATATAAACACATAAGGTTTAAAATTCATATATATGTATATATTATGTTATTTTATTCTTGTTGTAATTATTTAATTATATCTAATAAGATATACAAATATTTAAATGCTAAGTAGAGCATTTTGATCAATAGATAACAGTGAGTATGAGAGTATCTACGAGGATCCACAAATTCACACAGCAACATAGCCACGAGGGATGGATGAAATTATCCCTCATTGCTTACTTAAAAATTCTATTGAGGGACAAAAATTACCTTCATTGCAGTCAACATGTTAAACGCATTTAAAACTAATCAACACTTAATATCATGAAAAACAATTAATTTAACATTATTATGTAACCAATTAATAAATCAACAAAACACAATTAGAATAATACTGATTAATATAGTACCCTCACACATATAAATAAAATATTTGATCAGCTCTTTTTTAAGAAAATTTAATTTTCGTAAAATTTTTTAATAATTGTTTATAGGTACATAATAGTAAATAGTAAGAATTATACTAAATAACACAAATAATAATACATTATAAATTGTATAATACATTATAAACACAAAAATTACTCTACAGTCTCTTGACAAAAAGTCACCTTGATTAGGCAATTTTATTACCATTATTAAGTAGGTACATATAATATATATAATAACTAGTATTCCTATTGATTTTAGAATACCTATACAAAAATAATTATCTATATAATTATTAGTATATTCTAAAATTAATGTTAAAGGTACCTATAGATATCTAATCATTTATTTTTATCTATTATCATCCAAAGCATTAATAATTGATTTTAGCTCCTTACAAAGAATAAAAATTTTTAAAACTCTAGACTTTTTTGTAGAAATAATATTTTTTTTCTACAAAAATGATGTTGAGCAATCCTTCAGTGTATTAATATTTAATATTATTTTTAAAAAATTACTGCTAATCTTTAAATAGACAATTAAAAAAAAAATAGGTTGATATTAGAATTTTATTCGTTATTTTGTTATGTCCCCTACATTTATAATATACTTCATATAATAAGGTAGTTTTTTACGCTTAAGCAAACCACTGGAAAAATCAATAAGTAAACTCTCAAAAGTACCAACTAGAACTAATTTGCTATCGTTAATATTTTTACTAGCAAACTAATAGACTCCTTCTGGTTACAAAGTGTCTCCCAGAAAAAAAAATAAACATAATTCTAAAATTAATAGATAAGTTAGGTTCGTAATTTAAAATATATATAATAATTAAAATAATAATAATAATAATAATAATAAAATAGTAAGTGATAAGTAATATAAGTAACATCAACTAGAAAAAACAAGCTATATTTTTGAAAAATAAAGAAAGAGATAAACATTATTTTATTATTAGTACCTACCTAAAGAAAATAATTTAAAAAATAACCCGTGATATTTCCTCATAATATTCAAAGAATCTTCAAAATATTACCCATTATATAAATATTTCTGTCGATATAATTAAAACTTTCTAGTAAAGAATACAATACCAAAAATATAGAAATGAGAAGAATCAATAAATATAAAGTATACTGAATATATATAGTTAATAATGATACATAGTGATATAAATGCTATTATTGTAGGAAAAAAACAAATCAAATATACTTGATACCCTATTTTAAATAAAATATGCTAAATAGTATCTATTAAAAAATACAAGTTGAAGGAAAAGTCAAATTGATGTATGAAAAAATATTTATACAAATTGGATATACGATTAAAATACTTAATAATAATAATAATAATAATAATAAATTTAATATTATTATTTTTTATAAATTCTGATTGTAACGTACATATAAGTTTTTACTAATATTTGGTCATTTATCGTTTATAATAGCTAGGTACATATATAAAAATGTTCACTGAAAGTGTTATAATATTTAAAAATATTATATAAATATTAAACTAATTATATAATAGTTAAGTAATTGTTTTAAAGGATTTTATTGAAATATTTTTGAGAAACCAAAACCTCTTTTTCACAATTCTTCTCCATGAACGACATATTATAAATAATGATATGTTATAAATAGGTAATAATAGATAATATTTTAAACCATTATTATATTAGGTATTATATGTAAACATGAGTTTTTTCTCATTTTACGAAATAACAATAATATTTAAAACAACCTAGTATAAAAAAAAAAAATCAAGACGACATAGATGTTAGATATTTTATAATATTATTTTATTATTAAGATATTTTATTATGTATATTATTTACCTACCTACGCTACGACAATACAATTATGCATATAAACTAAACATGTGATATCGAGTTAAATAATATTGAAATTTAATTTTATCACTAACAAAAATAAATACGTTTTGTATTAAATATCATATTGAAAAAAAAAACATGCAATGATAATCTAGACAATAGTAGTTTAGATAATAATAATATTCTCAGTTACCTATGTATGGTTTAAAAAATTTTAAAGTAAAAGTCAAGTATTTAATTATTTTCTTTAATTTAATTGAGCTAATTTAAAATTAATGATACTAATAATTACTCCGCGGGCGTACCAAATCAGAAAATTTAGAATTTGATCTATAGGTACCTTTAACAGTTGGTCGGATCACAAATTGTGTAATACTAATAAATATTGTGTAATTGAGGACATATTGACTACGCCATTGAAAAATCTCTTGAATTTTTTTTTCAATATTGGATAGTAGGTACAGACTACAGCATAATAATTAATAAAAAAAAGTTTTTGACCCATCATAAATCGTATTGCAGTAATACCTGTTAGATATTGACATACCGATGTTGTTATATATTTTAATACAATTTCTCAATAAAGTGTTAACTGTTAATAATGTGATCTATGAACCTTCATTATCGAAATAGTCTTATTCTTAAACAGTTTTATAATAATTACCTCACTCACTGCGCTACATTTGATATTTTGTAAAAATTTCAAGTTAATGACATTATTTCAAATTTAGTTGAACATTTATTTTCATACACTATCCTTATTCTTTGATAGTTTTCCTTTAGGCGAAGGAAAACCACAAAAAAAATTATTTTTTATGGTATTATTTATGTGCAATTTTCTACTAATAAACTATGTTTACGTATGTACCAAAAAACTCTGTTTTCGTTTATCTTATCTTAAAAAAAAAAATCCAGAATCTAAATTGTGATAATTTTCCCAATTTCACATTTTCACTTTGGTCCATTATTTATTTTCTTTTTCATTCTCTTACACAAGATAAGACATTGACATTGTAATATTCTATATACGACAGGAACTTAATATCGGAATCTCTTCGCGTTTATTTACAGTATATTTTATAGGACGTACGTGTTACGCGTACATAAAATTAATAATCTAAAAATCCATTATTGTTATCTTGACACCTTTTTGGAAATTCGTGTGGGTAAAACATGTTTTTGAAATACACAAACATATTATATTATATACCATCATAATATGGTAAACTTTAAAGGCATATTATTATTAAATATTGTACTTACGATGTCGTTTGCTCTACAGCCATAGCTTATTAGCTTAGTAGGTACCTACATGTATTATGTATAGTTTTTCGATATTGTTTTGTGGGCACGATTTACAAATAATAATATATATAAGTATAAAATATATACTATATACTTCTCATAGTTCATACTATCATGAAAAAAAAAAATTCATTATCTTTAACGGTTTTTGGCAATAAAACGTTTTGAAAAATAATATGGATATACCTACAGTACATTTTGAGGAAATTAGTTTCAGCATGTTTTGGAAAAAAATATAACTAAAAATAGTAAGTTTAAAAAAATTGCATTTTAGGCTTGGAAATAGTAGGTACCTACTATTAGACAGATAACAATAGTTTCAATGGACTTATCAGCCGTTTTACCATAATTATCGATATGTAATTCGATTATTGAGTCAAATTGGAACACATATTATATTTTATGATTTTTTTCGAAGATTTCGGATTTACATTGAATTTAATATTTTATTAAAGTACTTACCTGTGCTAGTTGTTACTTATTATGTAAGTACTTATCTAACTTATTTTTTACTTATTAATTACCTAGCAAATACAAAGTACAAATAATTAGATGTTATTTTTAAGTTAAAATTGTGGTGTTCATAATATGTTTTTTTGCTAAAACTAGCGATGGTGTAAGATTGGTATGGTGCGTTTTTAAAATGTACAACTCGGTCGGACAAATCTTTTAAAAAATATTTTTGTATTTATTTATTTCTATAAATATGGTTTTGGATTTAAAAAAAAAAATTATATTTTTCTTATCAATTGGTTAAACTACTTTCTTGCAGCTCCCTTCCCGAAAAAATAACTTGGCTACGCCCCTATATCGAATTTACTGAAATATGGCTTACAATATAAATAGAATATATTTATATAATAATATAATAGCTATTTGTTTGTGTCATAAAATACTGAAAACAACATTCTGAGGTAATACATTCATACGAGTGTAGGTAGGTATACAAAATTAATAATATTCTACCCAGAATGATTCAAAGGAGTTCGTATAACGTAGGTATTTTAAACATTACTGCACAATAATATAATATTAATATTATGTTCTCATGTGATGGATATTTGGCCACTATTTTCACGTTTATATATATACGTGTACAGAATAAAAACATTTCAAGGAGGCAGATATCTACATAGATATAGTCTTGATGCATATTTAAACGATTTTAATAATATACCTGTGGGTACCAATATTTAAGGGTAAAAGAGTTGTACATGAACGTGGGAATTATAGAAGATACCATTTACGAGTCACGGTATAGTAATATGGGAAAGAAAATAATAGATAAGAGGATAAGAAGCGAGACATTTTTGTAGAAGAAATCAGTTTGGTTTATGCCTGAATGGTCAACAATAGAGCCAATATTTTGTTGATTAGTACAGAAATACAGAGAAAAAAGGAGCAAGTTGTGTATAGTTTTTATTGATTTAGATAAGGCAAATGACAGGGTTTGTCAGATTAGTACAGAAATACAGAGAAAAAAGAAGAAAGTTGTGTATAGTTTTTATTGATTTAGATAAGGCAAATGACAGGGTTTCTACAGGGGTCTTAAAATTAAAATTAATGAATAAAGAATTACCAAAAGTGTATTTAATTTAGAACACGTATGAATGGACGAGTACGAGTGAAGAAATTGAGGACTTTTAAATCTTCACTTATCTTCCTTTTATTTATTATTTTTATTATTTATTATTATATAACATGCACAGAAAATAAAAATACAACATTTTTTTTTACATCAACGTGGGGTTAGGTACATATTTTCAAAAAAGCATTGTTAAGGCTCTTTCAAAATAATTGAATGTTTATTTTTTTTTAAATGAATTATCGAGGAAGTTGTAGATGTAGTTAAAAATTAAGTTTTTATATAATTTTTCAAAAAATTTTTTTTATAAATTACTGATAAGTGGTCAAAAAGTTGTGAAAATTGTATCTTGTAAATTACACGTAAATACGTCAATTTATCAGTACTGTTCTAAATAATGTGTACATTTCAAGTCTCTGAAATTATTACTTTCTGATTTATTAGAAGTTTTAATCATTTTTGGTATAGATTTCCTGTTCACTTAAGAAAATTATCTATTGTGAAAATCGAAAATTAACTTCTTTAAAATATCTAAAAGACTATACGACCATTAAACTTCTTTTAACTAAACTAGAATACGAATAAAAGCGACTATATATAACAACGGAAAATCCAAAACATAGTGATCAGTGGTAGAGGTAGAACGCAAATTGCCATTTCACTAAAAAAAATTAAATGTAAACAATACTACCTAATAACAGAACTTTATGGGTGTTGCATCGTTATCGCCAAGATTTTACCATCATTTTAGGCTTTAGTCATTTACATTTGTGGATAATAAAGATTATTTATTATCTATGATACCTATATGATTTAATAAGATCAACTATTAAAAATCTTATATCGTGATTTTTATCTAAAACTTATTATTATGTGATAAGAAAAAAAAACATTCGTTTTCGTAATTTCATTATTTTCCAAAGAAAATTGACGTTTTAAAAAATGTTAAATAAAAATTAAAATGGACGCTGCGTTCCCTGCGTTCCTACATAAATAAATAAAATGGTACGCTGTTAAACATGAAAAATATGAAGAGTAACCGTACACCTGCGTTCCTCCCTCAATCCACCACTTTTCACTGTTTGCAGATGATATATTGCGGGCAAGAAATAGTCCCGAGGAAGTGAATGGTAAACTTTAAAATTAGAGGGAAGATCTTTAAGGTTAAAGGATTAAATATCAGTAGCATTAAAACAGGATATATTATGTATGATTTTGGAGAATCGGGAAAGGTTATTAATGAAGTTGAGTATAGGGATGAAATGGGTGAGGTTGAAAAGTTCAAGTATTTAAGATTCATTTTACAGAAGGATAGTAGTTCCGAGGAAGATATAAAACGTTGGATAAAGTATAAACGAATGAAGTGGAGAGAAATGTCAGATATTTTGTGTGACAAAAATATCTAAATTGGGTCAATTAGTTGATACGAGGTATGTGAGCGTGAGTTATGAGAATGAGAGAGATTGAATTAAACGAAAATGGAGAAATGAAAGGGTGGTCGACATCAAATAGTTGGGAGAGAAGAAGAAGAAAAATAAAAAAATTTTATAATTAAAATGTGTTTTTTATTGTTATATAATAAAAACACATGCCGTAAAATTTAACATTGTAATTTAAGGTGTTATAATAGATTGTATCTATTGAAAATAAAAGTGTTATTTATTACATATTATGTTGATTTCAAAAAATATGATCTGTTATTATTAACAAATAATCATTATATTATACCACGATTACTGTGTAGTTCAAAGCGTGTTCATTTTATTTTTAGTAATTAAAAATCTTCAATTATTGACATTTATACTCGTACCCATTTACTTATTTATTATTGTATACAATAATAATATGTAGGTGCTTATTTATTTTTTTTAATTATTACGATTAAATTCGTCGTAGTGTCAGGTATACACGTAAATTATTATTATTCCATTGGAAGATAAAAACCATCAATATTGTAAATAATATTGTTGATTAAAATTAAAATGTTATTATTATAACTATAACGTATTTTGATCATTTTTTTTCTCAGTTTAATATTATGTATGCCGACAACGATTAGTCCGAAGATAAGGTGAAGGAGAAGAAGAAGAAGTGTCATATCCATGTCATCAAATGGAATTTTTAAAGAAATGTAAAATATTGTTTTGTTTTTATCGTTTTCGTTTTAATAGTTCATTTTAAATTAACTTGAACAAAACATTTTGTTTAATTATAAACTAAAAATATTATTTTTAAAGCAGCATTTTCGCGAATTAAATTTTGTAATAATATCACAAGCAAAAATTCACAATTGTTAGTAATAACAATAGTAGGTACACTTACTACTTATATTCAATTATACACAATTGTGTAGATTAAAAAATGTAAAATTTAATAAATTAAAAAATAATATATTAATAAATGTAAAAACTATATTTGTACACTGTGGACTATTGAGTGTAAGATTCATAGCTCTTTTCCATATACGTTTAGATACAATACACCTAATATATTCCTCTCTGGATACACATTTTTTTTTAAATTTTAAATCAAATGATACACATAGAAGTATAGGTATGATAAAATGTATATAATAGAAACCTGAGAATTACATTGGCCCATCTAACTGGATTTTGTAAAAACATTATAATATAGTAGAATGTAAATAATGTTTTATTGTTGTTGATGTTTAAAACTCGTGGGTTTCAGTGCAAGCATTGTTCCTTGAAGACCCAAGGTACACAATGGTATACCCTTTGTAACTTTTTTAATATTTGTCAAATTTTTTAAAACCTATAAAAAATTACTCAGGAACTAATTCTAAAAACAAATTTAAAAAATAAAATGTTGAACACAAAAAAATCTCGTCTGAAAGGGTTAAATTAAATTATAAAGTTTTATTTTTAGATTTTTTAATTTACAAGTTAAATTTTCTTATAGAATTTTTTAAATGTTCTCCGAGAATTTAGATTAACTAATAAAAATTGCACTTTGTATTTAAATATTGGTAGTATCCTTATAACAATTTTTAATCTTTTTATGAGCATACCTAAATAAAGTATAAAATTGTCATGGATCCTCATCAAACATAATTTTAGTAGATATACGTGGGGAAGTCCACAATTCATAGTTAGATGCATAGTTTATCGTATTTTCAGTCTCTAACAGATTATTGTAGCATTAATATTTTAAATTTTAAATCAATTTATTGTGTTCTTATAAATTTTTTTTATCATGCATAAGAAAATTAATAGAAATATCAGAAAATACCAACTAGATTTAATTTTCTATCAGATACTGTCAGTAACTCTCTACTCTTAGTTTTTGTTTAATGTCGTATTACGTTTTTACGTTTTACAATTTTGTTATCATTTTCGTATTATTTTGTTTTCGTTACATTTTGGTTTATGTTTTTATATCATTTTTTCATTTTTAAATCCCCGAATTTTATAAATATTTTAGGGTTTCATTAATAAAATGCGATTTTTTATTGTGAAATCCACTAAAAAATCTTTGAGCTTTCAAGGTCTCCCTGACCTCATCTACTAAATAAAAGTAATAAAAAATAAGGACTCGTCTGAAAACGTATATATATACATTATGATTTATTAAGGATATCAAATTAAGTGATATAATTTGTACAATTCACTGAAAATAAAACTTTATAATCTATATATATTTTATCCTTGTAAAATCACATTTTTGGATAACTAGTATGATATTTTTTTTATAGACTTCCAAAATTAGAGATATATTTTTAAAAATTTTGATAAATTTTAATTGAATATATAGATTGAAAATCAATGTATAGTTGCAATATAAAAACAATTTGTATAGTTTATACAAATTTTACCCGGATTTGCCAGATATATTTTTTAGTCTTCATTTTCTGTGTCTATATAAATATATATATATATCACAACCCTTTAATATCTTCATTTCCAATACATTTTTACAAATTGTTCTAATATTTTTAATGTTCGATTAAATATGATGCAGTAATACACTACTTATATTTTATGAGTAAATGTTAAACTATTCACAAAATAATAAAATTAATTAATTAAAATAAATTCTGTAGATTGTGATTTAAATTTAAATATAATTATTATTTATATAATAAATATGTAGGTACATCAAATACAAAATGGTTATATTTCTTCATCGCATAAATATAGTAACATTGAATTTAGAAATTTATAGATTTTCTGCAGATGATCCTACAGATGACGAAGATTAATTGATGTTCACCACTTGTATATCTGGACCGCTTTTATTTTTTGCTTATAAACATTTCTCAAGTATTAATTTATATTAGTAAATACGATTAATTTTCGTAAACTATTTAAGAGTATTATTTTCCGTTACTTTATACACCTACCACCACTCTGAGTTTCTAAATTGTGTCCCTAGAGCAAAATATTTGAAAAAGAAAACCACTGCAGTTATAGGTCTATTTGCTTTGTAACTGTTCTTTGCCTATACGAGATATTGTAAATCCAATAATGCATTAAAAGTTGTTATAAAAATAAAAATAAAGACACGTGTATACGTATATAAAAACATAATATTCTACTCCATTTTGTATTTGAGAACTATATAGTAATAATGTTAAATAATGGCTAATGTTTTTTGAAAAATAATAAATTACTTCGAAGATTAAATTAAATACGGTTGAACTACCTAGCCATTAGGACGGTTTTCAGTGAAAATGTTAAATGATAGATTTTTCGAATACCTCTTTCTCAAGCAAAAATATCATTATAATATTCATTATTCACTCATTATTTTAAATTACTTCCTCAGATAATTATTGTTATTATATACTTGAAACTTTAGAGCATTTCCATTACGCGGAGCTATAAACTAATAAATGCGCCGGAGTGTACGCGATTTCCGTCTTGACTAAAAATCGTTACTACAAATGGGTTATTATATTCGTTCCGCCAAACTTTTAAATTAATTAGAAATAGCACTTACGCAGAAGGATAATATACATTATTATACGAGAACGCGTAAGCGTACTTTAATATTTAATAATTTAAACAATATTAACTATTTCATAATTTTCTTTCCACCATTTTCTCGTCCGATGCGATAGTAATATTTCACAATCCATTTCTAAGTGTATTTTTCATAAAGAAAACATAAAGATGTAGGTCAGTAGAGGATGGAAGCACTTTGATCGTTAGGTAGGATACCGGTGTTGGATATATTGAATTTGAAAAAAAATTTCTTTCGATAAAACTATTCTGAGCGAAGCTTCAGTGTAAATAACAGAAGTATTACTATTAGCATTTTTATGGCTAGTAAAAAATACGTTAATAAAAATAACGCAAACGTAAATATTTGGTGTAAATTTAAAGTTTCTGGTGTTTTTATTTTCCAATTTATAATCGTTTTCGGAATTTCTTTGGTAGTTTTAAATGTTATGTGAGCTATTTAGTCGGTACTTAATCATGACTAGTTTTCATTTTACCTATTTTCCTTATAAAAGTAGATTTTCATTACGCTTTTGAAAACTATTTAGAAAATTAAAAACATGACCTTTATAGTGTACCAACTAGAACGAATTTCCTGTCAAAAACTTCTGTACCAGAAAACTCTTACTTTATTCCTTCTGCTCGAATAAATGTATAATACATAGGTAATAAAAAAAAAAAATTAAAAAAAAAACACATTATTGTAAAACCAATATATTTTTATTATTACGCTCACAATGTCTAAATGTGTACCTACTACAAATGCATTTTTTAGAATATAAATATTTCAAGACTTATTCTCGCAGTTAGAAAAATAAAATAATTTATTATAATTAAAGAAAAATATCAGAAATAAAGTTTAACTCACACTCAAATTTAGAATAAAAAAAAACATTTTTTTGTCTGATTTTTAAATAGTCTCTTCTGTACACTTTTTCTAGTAGAAGAAGTAGATATCTTAAGACGTCATCTTATTCAGTTAAGGAGCAGTCAATTTCCTACTAGACTAACCGGGCCATTAGATTGATATAAATAAAGTCTTATATAAGCATACTGTATATTCCATATTATATTATATTATATTTATTTATTTTATTTATTTACTTAGCTCTTCAAAGAAAATAATGAGTCCCACTGAACATGTTTATTGGGGGGGGGGAGGGGGGAAATGAGTTCACAAATAAAAATAAAATAATTATTTACAAATATAAAAACTACTAGCTCCCTTGCTCTGTTCAGAATCTAAAATATAGCTAAATTGATTTACTAAATGTCTATAGTTTTTTTCTTTCAGTAGCCAACCCGAATTTATTTTTTGAAATTCTCAAAAAAAAATACAATGTTTAATGTCCATTGGAAGCCTATTATGTATAAGTATATACGTAGTTTGGAAGTATATAAGAAAAAATATTATGTTAGTTTCATGTGCATAAATGGTACACTAGTTTTATATTCATGTTCTGAGAGGTTATTTTTGATAATGTTAAGTACAGAAGCTTTATAGAATTTTTTTGTTTTTACTAATAAGTAATAATAATATTACATACCATAGTACTATACAATATAACAATATAATGGATATGTTTGACGTTTGAATAGTTTACACTTTTTCGTTTATGTTTGTTAATTGTTAAAAAGCGGACATCTGTAGTAGCAGTGAATCTAGCATAATTTATTAATTTAAAACCAAATGGATAGTTAGACCATGGCCACACGTATAGGCGGTTGAACCGTTCACTCCTTCCAAAAAAAAAACTGAATTATATTAATATAGATACTACACTATATTACATTAATTAAGTAAATTATAGAATAATTATCTTTGCCTTTGAATGTAAAATAATAATAAACGTTACACAATCTTAGGTTCAAACATACGATGGATAAAATTCCATCTCCCAACCTATATCTTCCATATCTTCTTATTTATTTATTTTTTTTTATTGGTCATCAAATATTTTTTAGATTTTATGTACAATTTATTGAAATTTTTGTACATTTTCAAGGAGTGATTCAATAAATACTATTTATTTGAAGCCAAACTTAATGTCTTTTACATGTTAATGAATTTGTAAAATAAATTTTTACATCAACCTGAAGTTAACATTGTATTCCATAAATTACTTAAAATAAATAACAAAAACATGATTTTGGACTGAGTATCAAGTGTGATTTACATGAAGGGGGATGCATTTTTCATAAATTAAATGAACCGATGTCATCAATGTCCCTGAATTGCCTATACGAGATACCGTTCAAGGATAGAATAATATTCCTAAATATCAGTGTTAAAATTACAAGGAGTAATATCATGAATGTATAGTCTAAAAGATAAACTGGTTTAATTTTTTTGGGATTAAATTTGTATATTCAACTAGGGTTTTAAGTTTTCCGAATTTTATGTTACGGGTTTATACAGGTTTTTGATTTCGATCAGTTATGACTAATGGTGAAAAACTAATGGGTTTTATTATTTTCAAGTTATTAGCAGTGTTGAGATTTATCTGGATTAATTTATGTAGGTAAAAATGTCTTTATTTTTTATATTATCTATATAAATTTATCTAAATAATTTTTATATAATTAAATTTGTTTGAATCACGAATAACTGAATATCATTACTAATATTAATAGTTATGTAGTAAGCTTCGCTCAGAATCATTTATTTTCAAATGCAATGATTTATCATTATTTTAAATGCATTACATCCACCAAAAGTATTCTATCTAATAAGCGAATTACACCTTTTAAAAAAAATTTATATTACCTATTATTATTGTTATTATTAATTATTATATTTTAGGTATACGCAGAGCTGTTTTCATGATTACAAAACATTTAAATTTAATATTTGTAAGCTAATATCTATATTTTTAATTTATTTTTAGAAATGTATAAATAATAAAACAATATTATTATAAAACCATTTGTTAAATGGTATTTTTTTTAAATATATTGTTTCAATACATTTGTCATTTAAGTCTCTAAAGAAAATGTAAGTTGTATGTATGTATTATGTACACGGTGTGGCGTAATGGACTCCAATATTTCCGAGATGAATTTAAAAAAAAAACAATACAAGATATTGAAAAAACAATTATATATATATATATATATATAGAAATTATATAATATTAAGTTTTTTTTTTTAAATTATTTTTTAAAAATTATACCGTATGTAGCTTTGAGGTATCCCCATAATAAATAATCACTCAAATCAGGGGAGTGCAGAGGCCATGTAATATTTTCCCTTAAGGAGATCAGGCGACCAGAATATATTTCTTGTAAAACGGCACGAGAACGACGAGCCGTATGAGTTATGGCCCTTACATGCCCCCATTCTGTTGAAACCAGAAAACATCAGTATTTTCATACGCTTCAATTTTCGGCTGTAAAAAGTTTTACAATATCTCGCAATACCGGTTGGAAGTCACAATAACTGTGACGCCACCTTCTTCATAAAAAATAAGGTCCCACGATGCCTACCGTGGATAAAGCACACTAAACTGTTATTTTAGGGCTATGAAGAGGTCCTTGTTGTATTATTCGAGGGTTTTCAGCCACCCAGTAACGAACATTTTATATGTTCACTGTGTCAGAAATGTGGAAATGTTTTTCGTCGCTACCACACACAATACCGTTGGGAGGCACGACTGTAAGAATCGCATTACAGCAAACTTTTCGTTTTCCCCAATCTGCTGGACTTAATTCCTGAGTTACCATAATCTCGTATGGGCGTAATTTAAGATCACAGTGCAAAATTTGTCTTACCGTTTGATCCGATATCCCAAGAGCAGAGGCATGTTTTCGAGCAGAACGCGATGGAGATTGCTCTATCGATGTTCTTACTGCGGCAATGCTTTCAGGTGTTCTCGCGGACTTGGGACGTCCAACTGGTTTTTAAACATTACAGATCCCGTTGTTCTTAAATTTTATGCCCAATTCAAAATCGTTTTCCCATCAGGTACACTTTCGTTTGGATTCGAATCGAACCGAGTGCGAAATGCCCTCTGTGCCCCAGTTACACATTCGGCGTTTTTGAAAAATGCCTCGATAACGAAACCACGTTGTTCACCGGACCACGGTATGGTGACGACTAAAAACCTTATTAATAATCTAACCCAACGAAATAAACCGCTTTTTAAAATATTTATTTAGGTATATTTACTTTAATCATCTTTATCTAGATAAAAAATTACTTATCTGGGCTACACACTGGTTACGTGGTACTACGGTTTTAAAATAGCCTTTCGTCCGTCTGTCCGTTTGATCGTTCTAATAACTCATTGCCATGGTAAAACTTATCGTTATAATTTTTTACATTTATTATTCTATGCATTTATCTATATAAAAAAAACTCAGAAAATTAGTACATTCGAAGAGTGGCGTATTTCTCACTTGTTTAAGTTTTGTTATGGTTTTTGCCCAGGTTTAAATTTGTCTAGTTATAATATTATTTAAATCAAAAATTCATTTTTTAATTTATAGATATTATTAAAATAACCACTCATTACAAGTAGGCACATAAATATATATATATAAATTAAATAATATAATATAAACTGGGTATTCGATTTATAGTAAAATATCAACTCAAGTTTATCTTGGTTATCTAGTCTTATAACCGATTTCTCAACTGTTTTAACAAATTGTTTGTTATTAAATGGCAATGATTAACGTCAAGCTGAAAAATCGTCATCTTTCTCCAAAAACCAGGAATTTTTTCCAGGGCTTGAAAACGTTGTACATTTTTGCGTTATAATGTTTTTCGTTTATAACGTTATAAACATAATGTTTCAAGCTCTGATTTTCTATTCCAAACAGCTATGATTCAAACTATAAGGTAGAAAATGATTTAAATTGCTAGAACTAAGCTTACGAATGCGATGATTTTTTTTTTATCGCATTCACGTCTAAAATAAGAATGTCACGCTCATAGAAAAGTAAGTAGTTAGAAAGGGCACTCGCGAATATAATATGTTTTTGATACGTTCAGTACTCTAACGCTCCCGGATGTCTCTTTTTGTACTAATTTGTCAAAATCAAAATTAAAATCGATTAACTAATTATTGATATCGATTATAACCCTAAATCGATTACTGTAATTTTTTATTTGTCTAGACTAGGCATGTCAAACACGCGGCCCTAATTTTTTTGCGGTCCGTGGCTACCAATAATAATGGACAAAATAAAAAAATTATAACATTTTTATTTTATGTCACAACTATCTTAGATTCTTAGAGAATGGTATACTTGGTATAAATTATTACACTGTCTTATCTTCTGATAAACTGTAATCGAATAAGTATTTAATGGTTTTATATATATATATAAATTATTAATAATTGATATCGTCAGTACGCAACACGCGTGCTTCTTCCATTGTCAACATCTAATCTAGTCGTTCGATAACCACTGTATTGCTCAAATTTAAATTTTGTTGCGTGTATTTTACTTAAATTTAATTGTTAAAATGTTTCTATCAAAACCAACTGGTAGTTGAAAAATTACCGATAAACATCGTCAGCTTCAAAAAAATTGGTAATTACAATATTTTTACAGTGAAATTAATCATAAAATAATTTGCTTAGTATGTAAAATTGTTATTAGTGTTCCAAAGTTATACAAAATTAGGCGACATTACGAACAACACCAGTCAAAGTACGACCAGTATGAAGGGATACTGAGACAAGAAAAATTGAAAGAGTTTAAATCGGTGTATAAACAACAACAGGTAATGTTTACTAAAATACCACAAGAAAATGAAGCTGCATTAAAGTTCCAATAGACGCGGTAAAAGTTCCATATTTAAAATGATTCAAATTTAAAAAATAAATTCAATGAGGTCGCAGTGCCTGATTTTTAAAATTTCGTGCCAGAACGATATGTAGAAACTCGTAGATTTACGGGTAAAATTATTTCTATTTTTAGTAGTACTTATCAACGTGAACAACTATTATCATTAATGAACAGCTATAAGTCACCCGTAAGATCCAGATCGACCGACACACATCTAAATTCAATGTTAAAAGTGGCTTCGGCCCAATAAAATTCGTTGGTTAAAAGTGACTTTGGCCAATAAAATTTCTCCCGAAATTCAAAAGTTGGCGGCATTGAACCGAAATATCAAACGGTTGGTCACAATATGGTCGCTAAACGTTGGTCTGTTTTCCACGTACGAGTTATTCAGACCATGGTTACGGTATCCGGAGAGCTGTTCCACACATTTTTGCTCTTATCGATCATGACCCTCTGCAATCAATCAATTGATCTCTTATCAATCAATACCGCCGGCCGGAAGAGCGTGGAATTTTCGTTGGTGCACAATACGTATTATCGACAACACTGTCGACGGTAATTCGATTACAGTCGGACCCCGGTGAAAGCCGTACAATATTTTTCACGGCCTTCGATTGCGGTCGTTTTTCCGCTCTGCCGGACGCCATCACCCGTCCACACGCATACCCAACCCCGTAACCGCTCACTTACCGCGGTCGCACGAGTCGTTACCACCGTAAATCATAATAATAATGTGTCACCGTGTCTCCACCGGACCTACCGTTGGCCCGGGTTCGGTCCCGTAATAACGTGTTATTGTCGTTTTTCCGTTTACTAGCGTTATTATTATTATTATTATTTTGTTAGCGGGCACGGCGTTCAATCGACCGGTAAAATACGGTCGGCCGAGCGTTGGACGGCCGATTTTTCGCTCTCTCTCTCTCTCTCTCTCGACAGGAGCCAATATCGTACACGTTTACCCGCCACTCTTATGCGCCCGGATCGCGCTCGCACACACAACACTTGTCGCGCAAATGTTTTCGGAACGTTGGCGGCGAACGATTCGAATCGTTTTCACCGATGAAACTGTGTGTGTATGTGGGGGAAGGGTGCGTTCTCGACGGTTAAAAATCGTTTTCTTTCGAGTGCAAATCATTTACCCGTTATAAATTAATGCACCTACACGTATGTCGAACACGACATTTGGGTAACGACCACATCGTTGTTTTTTCGGCACACCAGAAAAAAAAAACCAGAAAATCGTTTGTGAAATTTGATAATACTTATACGCCGAAATCGCTTTCAAATGCCTCTTTGTTCGTTTTGAGTGGACATTTTTTTGAAAAAATATATCGTGATTATACAACGATAAAAAAAATAGGCTGTCGTTTTTTTTTTTCTATCTTAAAAATCAATAGTAATAAAACAGTTCTCTATATCTATAGTATTTATTATCTCGTTTTCCAAGTAGAAAACTTTTTAATTTACTGAAAACATCATTATTGTTGCTATTTCCTCTAATGTGGTATCGTCGAAACAATCTTGTCGAGTAACTTATGTTGCGACGTACGGTTTTCTGTCTTGAATTGAAGGGGGGGTCCAGTGCAACAATGTGATATTTCCACTTTTAAATAATGTCCAGGAGAAAATGAAAACGGTTTCAAAAATTATAATTAATGATAAATCGTATTTTAATGATAGAAACATGTAGTAATTAGTCGCATATCACCTTATGTATTGAGATATCGTATTCTAATAACATATATAATCTAACTCAAAAGCATTTTTAAACACTTAAAAGATAAAATTATGGATTTACCATGTTTTTTCCCAGAAATAAGTATATACAAATTTTTAAAAAAATTTACTCGATCCTGGTTTAGGAGTATAAAATAAAATAGTTATGTACACATATTAATCATTCAAAATTATTCCATTCGTAGTATTTTAATTATTTTTTAATAACGGTGATTTACTTTAAAATAATGATTTTACAATGATGTATTTTTATTTTTATTTTATGCAGGTAAGTAAAAACCATTTAGGGTAGAAGGATTATCGCGTATCGCGTATCTATAAACTAAATAGTTCGGGTTCGGGTCCGAGTTCGATTTCAAAGTTCGGTTCGACACCTAAATTTTGAGTTCGATCCACCTCTACTATGTATATAGGTATATATATATATATATATAGATAATAGTGTTTATTATTTATTCTCGTATTTAAGATTACTATTATGTATATTTATATATATTATATGTGCATATTATTTATATATAATATTACTGTTAGAATATTTAATTCGTTCATGCATGCAGTGAATTTTAATATAAGAGATGTGTATATTGAAATTTCGGTTTAAACTATGGGACTTCATATTATATTTCGCTATAACTAGTAGAAATTGGGGATACATGTTACCATTACATTTTTCATTCTCATACATATTTTTTCCAAAAAATTGGATCTCCGTAGAAAAAAACATAATAATGTTCAATTGATTTTCAATTTATTTATTTCGGCAATAGGTCAAATTTGGAGTACAAGATTAGTTACAACTTTAGTATCTGAATACAATGGAAACTTGTTTGAAGAAATGGATATTTATACATATAACCCATTAAACACCATATAAGAAGTCGTGGTTTAGAATAAAAGAGTTCCATAGTATATTTATACACTTTTTGAAGAGAGCGATTTTCCTTTTTATGACATCTTGAATTGCAGATATCTTAGGTGTAATCACCCCGATTGAGCTACAAATTTTATTAAAGATGTAAATATTACATTTATTTGATTTAGCTACTCGATACATTTAATTGATTGAGAAAAAATAGTTTATTTATTTTCGTTCGAAACAAAAATTGTACACATAGAACTACATTTTATGTTTAAGAATAAAAGCAATTTTACAAGTAGTATTATTTTATTATAAGAAAAAAAACCTTTAACCGTAGAACTATTTTATTTTTACAATTTATTTAACAAATGGTATATTGTATTTGATATACAATATTTTTATAATATGATTAAGTTAAGATAACCATGTACTACTTAGAATTTGGAAATCATTTATTCTACAAAATATTGAAAATAAAATATTCTTATTTATTTTTGGTCATAATTTATTGATTCTGAATACTCATAAAGATTTTGAATTTACGAACTATGAAATTAAATTAATTAAAACTAATTAAATAACTGACATTTCTTAAAATTGGCAGATAGAACTATTTTATAATAACATTATGAAGTCTAAAATTCACTTTTACTTACTTAGTAATAGTCACTTTAAGTGTTTTCAATTCAACTTTTAATAACATTTAAAAAATTCAAATCTACTAATTTCCATCACTCAGTGTTGAGAAGTAATTGAACGCAAATTGCAAATTACCTATTGTAATGAAACTACTCTTTGTGTTACGCAGTAGTTTCTTCATTATTTATTATTTAAATTAATGAAATTGTAATAAAATCACTATTTAAAAGTAGTTTTGATGAAGTTACATGATATTTTTAACGTTGCAAATGATTAGTTATATATACATTTCTAATATATATTATGTTATGTTCAAGTATAAACCAAGAAAATTATTGTCATTAAAATTGTTTTAATCCGGAAAACATTATAATTATAATTATAAATATATATTATAAAATTATTATTATTATAAAATAAGTGATTATTTTTATATTAATGTGTACAACTCTTAGCCTGCTTAATAATATACATTTGTATTATATTCGTACTATTCCTAGCATCAGTAGAAACACTAATTTGTTATTTCTTTACTCGTATTATAATCCCCCAGCGAACTATACTTTTAAAAAGAATACAAACGTAACTTACGATAAACATCAAAAAGTAATATCATTACTTTTGAAGTAATGTAACGTATTAAAAATAATTTTAGGTACCTAACGTGAAAGTAATATGAATATTGTTATTTAATGTAACCTGTAAATGTGTAATATAATTGAATGACATTTTAAAAGCAATTACCCAACAATTCCATTCCCTATGTTAGTTATATTTTATATTTTGTATTTTTGTTATGTTTTAAAATTGTATTCTTTTAATTTTAGAAAAATAATATAAATAATTTTTTTATACTTTAATATTTACTTTTAACTATGCTACTGTTAAATTAATTTTACTACCGAACTAATAGGATAAGTTTATTGATTTTTACTGCACAAAATGTATTGACAACAATATTTTACATTTTAATTTCACATCAGATACCTAACTAGTAACTACAAATTATTATCGAAAATAATTGTTATATTCCATAACTCCGCTTATTTTAAGTCTCTAATCACACTGGTCATAATATAATAAGCTGTTTGTCCGGCTACATTTTCATATTACCTATGTATTTATTCGTTAATGATTCGATTAGCTGTTGTCAAATTGTATTTGAACTATCGATATTTTTAAGTTGTACTCATTAATAATTATAAATAAAATTATAATACTTCCAAATTATTATATTGTTGTAAAATGTAAAAGCGATAATAATATTAATTGAAATCTTATATACCCAATATAATATAATATTTAGATGCAATATATTAAATCATAATTTTGAAAAAAGCAATAACCGGTTTTTCATCAAGTATCATATTTTTAGTCTGTTCAGTAGGTATGATTATGATTCAAGGACATTTTAGTAATTATTCAAACATTACCGATCTGAATATTATTTACTCAAGTGGACGCTATAACGACGATTTTCAGAAGTAAATTTCTGTTTACAAAACATTTTTAAAACGGATTCTTAATGTGATTTTAAAGTTAAAATACCTAAGTCGATAGAAGACAAAAGTTTAGAATAAAAATCATTCCGGATTTTTAATTTAAATATTAAAAATTGAATTTTTAATGTTTTAAACATTTAAGACTACAATTTCCTTTTGTAAATTAATGAATGAAAAAACCACAATGAGATTCACTCCAAAATATTGTTGATAATAAAGAAAACGATTTTAAATTACTTTAGAAATGTATTTTAATTATATTATATCATTAGATTTTTATATTTCTAAAATTGTCTAAAAATCTGCCTATACAGAACACTTTGAAATGCGAGTACCTATGTAACGTCCTATCTTAAAATTGACTTTTCGCCCATATGTACGTACCTAACCGTATGTGTAAGACTATTTTAACATGTTAGAAAACAGTAATAGATTAAAATGTTTAGCAGTGCAGAAGTTAAGCATCGTTCCGTATGCATACGTGTGTAGTTAAGTACAGACGTACAATTTAAAACAGAATTTATACGAGAATAATTGTATCTTATTAGGATACGAAAACGATCTGTCTCCCATATTATAATGTCTGCTGTACAGGCTATAAATTAAATGCTTTTTTTTATAAACAATTTAAAACAAAATTTACACGAATACGGTCAATGTATAATTATAGAAAATATAGATTTTAAACTTGCTGGGGAAATTCCTTTGGCATAAACACTTTCAAGTTTTCGATTTTATGAAATCGTTTTGAATAAATTTAATACACGAACGACTAGTCTCCTGTAAACGTACGATCGCCACGAGTTCGTCCACTATCGTCATTGTTATTTGGGCAAATTACATGTGAAAAATTGAATCTTCGTAAATACTGTATTTGCCATAATTTAGCAGTGTGAATCTTTTAAAAATATTAATTACATCCATTCAATATTAATGTTAATAAGAAAAAAATTACAAAATAATAATGTTAAAAATTATTTTCCTTAGTTTTCTATCTCTAGATAGATTAGATTCTAATCAAAACGAATTGTTTGGATTTTAGATTATAAATAAACACCTATAAACTCTATAAAAGTTATTTTTTCCAAGTTATTATGTATTTTGAGATGTTTTCAAAATCGTATTCATATTTGTATTCGGTAAATTAAACATATAAATAAAAAGATAGAGTGTTATATTTTTACGGTTTGAGTTAAATAAAATAATCACATTATGTACCTACAATATGACGTATGATATTTGAGAATTGAATTAAATAGATAAATTCATATCGTTCTTCCTTATCATATCGCAATAATCGTATAATATACTTTAATCCTCTTCTCGTAATTACGGACTTACATATATTTGTTTTAACCTTTGAAATCTAAAATTTTATTTTGATTTAAGATTTATTTAAATTTCTCATAGATGAAAACAATTACAATAAATAAAATATGTTTTAGATTTAGGAATTTTCAATAGCAATATTCAAAAAAAAAAAAAGCGATTTGTGTAATGATGACCATGTCAATTTCCTCCCGAAACTTTAAGTACAATATTTATTTAAAAATATAAAAATGTACGATTTCAAATCTTTTTAATTTTTCAAGTGCACGTGAACTGACATTGTAGAATCACATCACCGAATCATCAAACATATTCAAACCATATTATTAAATTAAATTTTCATAAATTGTATTTTAAATATTATCAGATTATGTTTTATAGAAATTTGGGAATCGAGCTTACTCGTATAACGATATTAATCGTAAGACATACATTTGTATGAGCATTTAATTATTTGTTAATTTGTTTCTCTTAAATAATTATTTTCAAAATCTGGTATTCAAGATTTAATCATTTAATATAGCCTTCAAATGTAAATTCCATCCGTATCTAATTTAAACTTTTATATGCGATTTTATGGTAGAATACTTAAACGAGGCCCATTAATTTTAAGTTATAATTATTGTAATCACTGTTTCAAGAGCCAACTATTTATACGCTGAATATGGTAATTTTAGATTCCCAGCGGTAACGAGAAAATTATATTGGTTCTTAAATGCTTCTAAATATCAGTTTACTTTTATTATTTTTTATTTGGACTTAAAAAGACTGTATTATTTTAACTTGAAATACAAATATTAGTAAGAAAGTTTTTACTTAAAAAGCGAGACGCATATCATTAGACACGGGGAAAAAACATTTCAAACTGTAAACAGGTGTTCTTGTTAAGTGCAAGTTTAAAAGATGTATAATAAATTCAATATAATAATATACAATAATTATTTTCATTAGAATTTAGTTAATTTGATGCCAGAAAAAAATATCGCATTTAAAGTTTCTTGATCGATTAATTTTCAACAATTGAAAATAATAAGAAAACATTTTTTTTACATAGGTATCTAAAAAATCATTGTGATTATAAATGATATACGACGTACTTAAACTTAATTTATAATCATTAAAAATAATAAATAATATTTATGACATTATGTAATTGTTATATATCTATCAACTTACTATGTATGTCTAAAACGGGCAAAATATACATGACCACTATTTTTCTTTCCATTTGATCGTCAAATGTTTTTATAACGTTAAACAACGCGTCAAAAATACGATTCAAATGAATAACGTAAAACGCAGGAGAAATTATAAAAAAAAAAAAAATGTTTAATAAAACATAAACCTAATAATGTTTAAATTATAATAACATAAAACACTAAAAAGTCATTAATGTTTAAATTGAAATAATGTAAAATTATAAAAAGTTGAAAATGTATAAATTTAAATATTGTTTTGATTCAAATCCTGAAGTATTATGTATATTTTAATTAAAAATAGACGTGTAGTGTACTAATTAATTGTTAATAATTGGTTTTTTTATTTCGTATTGTTTTGCATATGATTGTTAGTTAACAAAAAAAAAAAAAAAAAAAAAAAAATGCTATTTCTAGATTTTCAATAAAAATGTGATATTATCTTCAGATATTAAACTAAATATTTTAGCATTATTTCAGAATAAATACTAAGTGCTTTGTACATCAAGTTTTACACAGAAAAAGATTTTCTAAACAAAGTCACAATTGATTTGATTAAGTTGATCAATAAATATATGGAAAATAGATGTGATACCTTGACTTTTGATCGTCTTTTTACTTTTTAATATTTATCTTTATAATATTTATTTATATAATTATTTATTCCTATATATTTTTATAATACTATAAATTACTAAATATCATCTAACAAATATTGAAATAAAAGATTTGGAAATAGGAATTGAAAAAGGTAAAAAAAAAAGGCCGATTAAGAATTCAATAATAAACAATTCAATAAAACATAGCTACGTTAGATTTATCATAAACTGAATGAATTTATGAATAAACACGAGAATCGTTCATTGGTTTTCTAATGTTTAATGTTATCCGAGGACCAAGATGATATATTACATCATAAATATTAACTTGTTTTATGTTTGCCGTTTTAGACAGGTGCCTACTATTTTGTATTTTTGTGTTTAATAATAATTTATCTCCATAAAGTTTTAATATATATTTTATTAAAAAGAAAACAATCAAAACAAAAAAAAAAAGATTTTTTTAGTTTCAAGAAACAATGTTATCATACAGATAATAATTTTTCCCTTGGGTACAATAACAGACAGCAGCAAAATAACGAATCAGTTGAAACGTGTAATACTAACATTTTCATTTAAAAATGTTCTCAAGAATCCAATAATATTTTCATTTATTCAATAACCGCATTCACGTTATAAAAGCATACTTAGATTCTATTATTCTCAGTACTGCACTTCATCAACATTACTATTATCCTTAAGTATAAGTACTATTAGCTGATATCCGTTTATAGCGACCTTAAAACCCCAAAATTTTTATAGACGACGTGACTTATATAATTTCCTGATAATGCCTGATAAGTGCATCTATATTATATTTTACTGGAAATTTAATTACTAATTAGGAAGGGGGAAGGAGTGCAAACTTTAACCTTCAAATACAGTTAATGGAATTTTATAAGATTTTATAATCTTAATTGTATAAGAATTTTATAAGGGAAATTGAAAATTGGTTAAAAATATGTGTTTAACAAAATCGATCTTTACTACTATGATATAAATCAAACAATAATTAAAACAATCATTTGGAAAGGCCATGTCTTCATATAATTTATAAATATATACGAAACTAGTTTTATGTAATCATGTTTTATTCGAAATATCAAATAATTCGCCAATCGGTTATTTGGAAAAGGGTTTTTTTTTTTTAAATTATTATATAATAATATTATTATCAAAGTACTATATTATTATCAAATATATTATCAAAATAGAAGAACGTATAGGTATACGTAAATTGTTTATCTAGATCCAACTTCATGGTAATATGATTTAACGTATGGTAAAAACATCCATGTATACCAATAAATCACAGAAAGGATTTTTATGCGTGTACGTGCAAACATGAATATTGGAAATTCGTTTTAACTGTATAATTGCTTAGACATATGGATAAGTATAAACGTTACTTAGGACTTTTTTTATGGATGGGGCAAAAGAAATTTTTTTACTAACTTTCCCAAAACAAAATTCAAACTATGCACAACGTGAACATTTCTCTTAGTTTGTATTATCTCCATAAAAATAATATATAAATATATAACCTAAGAAATGAAATAAAATAAAATAAAAGGATGGAAAAAAACTATTAAAAAATAATATCTTGAAATTCTATACAGACATCAAATGTGTGTATCATCGTATACTATACAGCAAACATATAAATATAAATAACTTTTAAATAAAGAGGTAGGTATACAAAATAAACAAATTAAAAGACTACAAATATTTTATAAAAATACTTGATAAAAATAAAAACATTTTTAACTTATAAGAATTACAAAACATATTAGTCAACTATTGATTGGGAGGAAAGGGAGGAATCTCTTGGTTTTACATTAATGTAGAGGAAATTTAAAGGGATACCGTAAATGAAAACAATACCTACCCAAAACTATTGTTATAAATAGGAAAAAATGAATGCCAGAGACTTAAAATGTGTACAAAATATTTACTGTAACGTAATATTGATTATTGACTTGATAAAATTACATTTTTTTTACCAATTTTAGGTAAAAAATTCATCAAAAAAAAAAAAAAAAAAAAAAAATGGAAAAAAAGGAAAACTACTGAAAATAATGTAAAATTATTAGATATAGATCAAAAAATAATACTACCGACTTCGCTCAGAATTTTTTTTTTTAATCAAATATTTCAAGCGAAAGTCCTAACAAATTCAATATAAGATAATTGCTACAAATCACAAATGTATACAAAATAATACAAATTGTTAAAACATAAAGGGAGGCCTGGTCCTTCAAAATTTTACCAGAAGGGACAGCCAACAGCTCCCGTTTCCCCCAGTTTACGCATATGCGATCGAGAGGAAACCGTTCTTACGTAAAGTTTGTTTAAATCGTTTTCTACATATGGCACATTAATTAAACACGAAACGCGTATATATTATATAGGTGAAATGCTGTTTTAATTCAATGGTTGAATTCGCGTCTTTTGGAATACCTACCATAAATTACTTATTATATGTTGAAGAATTGAAGAAAAGCCGATTTTGTGAAAACGATTGTATTTTAGATGAATATATAGATGTATTTAGATTTTTAAATCATAATTTGTTTATATACCTATATTTACATATTTATATCATATTATGTGATCACGAAATGTCGACAATATTATTGATGAAACTAATATTACGAGTTTACTTATATTTGAGTCTATATATATATAGTTAAGGACTAGGGTAAACACTACTTAATTCAAATGTAAATTTAAGTAAAAAAATTAAATAGTTATTTCACATTAAAATTGAAATTAAATTACGTAATGAGTTAATATTTCTTCAAGGGTCTTCGTTACCAGATTTTTCAAGCACTGAAACGGTCTTTGAATTTCTACAAATGAACGACTCTAAAACTTGTTCTATTTTAATTATGAAAACTGTTCTGACAATTTATATTTTTCAACACAATACAGACGATTGTAATAAGTAATGATTTTCTATTAGTCTTAAACCACCTACTTTCTGTAAAATACTAAATATTGATTTTCTTTTACACATATCTGGAGAAAACACAGTTTAATGTATGTACGAACATGTGATGACTTGTAATCGGTATTCCTTTCTGTGCATAGTAAAATGTAATTAATTTGCTATGATTCTGTCCTAATGGGTAAGTGGATCCATGGGGGAAAATCCCACCTCCTCAAAGTCATGAGAGGTTTTTATATAAAGTAAATATACCATAGTATATACCATAGGTTTGACTTTATTTATTGTTGCTTATTTTTATCAATTTTTGAAACTGATTTCCCCCTCCCAAATTGACTTTTGCCTAATGACTCCATAATTGACTTTTTGATTAATACTCTGACGGTCAAACTGTAAGGTAAAGTGTTTAATTATTATTCATGGTTAATAATTATAACATCTGTATAACCTGTATAACCATTAAGTTATACAGAACAATATGTGAAATTTGTAAACGCTACAGTGCGTAGTAATCAAAGAGGCCATATAGTTTGAACCCGAAAGTTTCCACTTGACAAAACAATACGAGTAAACACAGCAGTTATTATAACTTTGTGTATTTTTCATTTGTTTTTTATGATTTAGGTATATATAGTAATATATTGACAGTCATACATTCAGGAAATCGACGATTTCGCTAAAACATAAGTATTTAATCGTCCGGAAACATGTTCGGCTATTTTTATCGCTACAAAAATAATAATTATTATAAAAATACACTTTATAACTTAATACTAGTGCAGATTATTCAAATATTATTCAGAATGTTGATTTTTTTTTTCAGATATTTTTCAAGTAGACAAGTTCTTTATAAGTCTTGGAAACACATTCTCAAAATAGCTGGAAAATTAAATTAAACGTTGAATTAAAGTTTCTAATAAATTTTGATTGGTCAGCCGCATGGAAGATGAAAAAAAACATAGGTAGGTATATATTTTTACATATATGCCTCCTTTCGCCGACATTCTGTTTAACAATACCAGAAACAGTGAGAAACTTATAGTAATTTCATCTAACAACAACTATTTATATACCTAGACATACTTATACGTTTATTTATATAAATTAGTAAGTCAATAAAAATAAAACTATAATATTAGTTAACATATAAGGTACCAAAAAAAAAATAATGTGCATAAAAAAGCATTTATTTTTTTTAATCTACAGACCATTAGAGCCAAAAAAATCTGAACATTTATTTATATTATGTCATTAATTTATGGCTGATATATTATACTGCAGAGAGTTTTGAAAAACCAAAAAATGTTTAATTTTTGAGATAACTATTATAGAGATATAAAGTAAATATTACTTTATTTGATTAGGCATATTTAATTGAAATTGAAATCGTTATTGAACATCATTTGAAAACATTAACGACATACAAGACCACACAACTTGCAAACCAAGTTTTTTTTAATTATATTATGCAATTATAGCATTCACAAAAAACTTAAAATTTGGAGATAAATTAAAAAAATTAATTTGCTATGAAGATACTATATTAACAACTAACTTAATTACTTGTCAGCGAAATGGTATTCGGTGAACTAGGTAACATGCGAAAAAATATATACCTAGGTAAAATATAAAGGCTCATAATATTTCTAGAGCACTGATTTTAATATATAATTATATAATATCAGATATAGGTAATACCATTGATTAAATACTTAATATATATTTTATCAATAATAATACCTATAGGTTATTTGGAAATTTTACATTTATTTTACGGCGAATAAATTTAAATTAAAGAAATTTTTTTGGATTATCACACTATTGTTTATTAGATAATTAAAAAAAAAAATAAAACGGTACACTTCGCTAGTTAAGTGAATTTAATTGACAATTATTGTAAGTAATTGATATAAATCACACAATCCGTGACAAATGACGATCTAGTTTGATATCTACGTATGATATAATAATGGTAGGTATATTATGTTCATTGATCATAGTATGTAATTATTCGTTCAATTACCTATTTTAGGTGCAGGTATTATATCATGTTCGGTATTCATAATAATTATTGTATATCTTATTATAAAATGTGAATAGTTACTTTGTATTTTCGTTTTACCGTCATTTTTTTTTTAAATAGTGGTTTTTACATTTTACTTGTAAATCTGTAATGTACTAAAATAGTTAAAATAATAAATTACTTAGGAAATTCTAACAGAGCACCCCCTACCTACTTATAGTTATATTTTTAAACAATTAAAGTTACAAAATTATACATTAAAAACAATCTTGTTTTTAGATGATTTTTTGGTAGTTTTTTTCTTACGCTTAAAAGATTATTGGTAAAATCAAACACCTCATTCAGATAAAATATTTGTAGCATTCCTACTAGAAATTTAGGTAGGTATAAACATACAAATAAAATATTCATTCGCCGAGAATCTAAATACCTGATTTGTGAATATTCACAATATTTACAAGTATATTATTATAATATAGCTTATTAAATTGTTTATAAACGTTTTAAAGATTTTAATTAAAAAAAATTAAACGACTGGACATTTAGCCTCCTCCCCACCATTTCCGTCTACATATGCTTAATACATTATTATTTTTATTAATACATTTTAGTAATAATATCTAATACCATTAATACTTTCACACAGTCCAAAAATTTTCAAAAAACCTTTAACATTTTTTATCATACCAATATTATTAAATTATATCAAAGTCTGAAAAACGGAATGAAATATATTAATTTTGAAAATATTCCTGGGTGCAATTTGCATTAAATATGGAAAATGAGACTGAATATATAAGCGACTATCAACCAAATTGGAATAATTGAAAAATGACGTTTCTAAGTATAAAGTACTACTAAATTTAATATTTATATTATTACAATTATACCTTGTTATCAACAGGTATCATTTTTGATTACTAGAAAATATAGGTAAGTACATGCATAACAAATTCATACATCAAATTTATATAAAAATTACTAAAAAATGGTCAACAAGTAATGTTTTGATATTTCAACCATTTCTATATTATAGTGTTATAGTAAATTAATTATTGTGAATTTCTAGTTTCTATCATTATAACTTTCCAGTTTATGACAAATTTCGGTAATATAAGAAAACTACTGGAATAATGGGAAAATTACCGATTTAGTTTAAAACTAGGAATTACCGCCCAATGTATTTGTACTGGTCTATTGTTTTTTATCCATGAAAATCGAATAACTGTGCGAATTTCAATTTTGGACGACGTAATAGTAGCAGTATAGTACCTACCACGATTGTCAACTTGTTCCTGATAAGCTTAACAACTAACTATCAATTTAGGAATCAACACTTTGATAGTATAATGTGAACAGTGTTCAAAACATATATGGCGAAGTGCAACTTACTTTTTGATTGCCCCTCGTAATATCGATAATAATTCACGGGAAAATGAAAAAAAAAAAAAAACTAGGAAAATATATGTTTTAGTAAAAATGCCGATATCCATTCGTCACTTTATTTACGTATTGTTCCTTCCGTTTACAAATGATCTATAAACAGTAAACCTATTTTTCGCTCTTACACTCCACAAAAAAAAAAAAAAATTACCGTATTTTCGAGTAGCTATTGTAGTTGTGTGTGTATATTTATACAGCTTGACGTGAAATATCGCGTGTATTTTACGCACGAGATATTTCCCATATAAACGCACGTGCACTTGCCGGGTATACCCCAATATATATTATATATATTTATCGGTGTTCCGATACGAGCTATTTTTCAATCGCCACCGAAAAAAATACGCGAATAATAATAAAAATAAATATAATAATAATAGTGCAACCCAGTGTCGATTTCATCAAAAAATACACAGTGCATTAACTTTTTTCCTTTTTTTCATACTTTACTTTTCGCCACACTCGTTTATTTTTATTTTATTTTTTAGTTTTTTTTTTTTTTTTTTGGCCTTCTTTCCATTCCATTCCTCGACATTACATATAAGTCGTACATTTTCATATATTATACACACATATAAATCACATAATATATCGTATATATATATATATAATATAATAATATCGCCGCCACCGGAAAAGCTGATGAAGCACTAGTTCTTTTTTTTTTTTTTTTGCCTCGAGTGTGCCCGCCTGCAGCCAAACTCCTGCCATATAGTGCATCATCGGCTCGGGAGGGCTGCCGGCGGAAATAATATAATATCCACGCGATGCTGTACATGCCGTGAATAAAAAAATATTCGTTAACATATCGTCTCTGTATATTATAATATATTCGGTCGGTATATATAATAATAATAATAATAATAATAATAATAATATAATATTATACGATGAATAATATATGCACCGAAGCGTTTGCACTGTCGAGTAAACAACGCGCAGGGCGAGCATAAAAATATTATAAGAGGAAAAAAAATCTGCAAACTGTCGTCGATTTTCCGTACAGATCTCTGTAGTGGAATTGTAAAAAAAAAAAAAAAAAGAAGCTCCGTCGTGTAAGAATCGCGTTTTTATCCTTTGTTCCTTATCCTTTGCGTTATTTTTCTCCCGAAGTCATAAAGGATTGCACTCGGTCGGTCTTACGATGCAAATCGCCGATATAAAAAAGATTTTCGGTAAAATATAAACGAATTTCCTACTGCAGTTCAACAGCGTAATTTAGGATGTTTCTGGAGAAAAGAAAATAATACCGAATTAATGTACTTACAAGTTTTTATTATATAATATGCGAGTAGGTATCTACTCGCATATATATTACCGGTGGAAGACATAAGCGCCAAAATGAGATAAGAAAAAAAAAAAAGTCATATCGTACGAAAGCGCCAAAATATTTATATTAATAAAATATATAATAATTGTTCAATGGAAGAAATACCAGGACAGTGAAATAGATCGAATAGAATATGTGAAAAAAGTGGGGGAAAAGAATCGACCGATTTATTATTTTTATATTTATTTAATATTTTAATTTTTAATTTTGGCGCTTATGTCATATAGCCATATAATACATAAGATGATTATGAGAAACTATTTAAAAATATTGTTGAATTTTTTTTTAAGTGAACCTATTTAATTCAAAATTTGTTGTTTTGTTATAATATAACTAAAAACTCTGAATATAATAAAACACATACCTACATAATAACAATAATATAAAATAATATGTAAATTTATAAGTCTGAAAGTGAAACTATCTATATTGAATTCAATATCTTGTTTTTATTTTCATCAATATATAACATTAATAAAAAAATTTAGGTAGATATTGTATGAGATTAGTAGTTTTAAGTTCTCTGATTCCCCAAAGGTTTGCATCTTCACACATTTGGGAAGTCGAAAATGGTTCTTGATCATTACGACAAGCATAGCTACCGATTGATTGGACGAGTTTGGTAATTATGACCGGCTTGCACCAGAGATCAGACACTACCAGCGAGAAAAATCTACTCCATTTGCAACCCAATGGTCGAACTGAGGACTTCGTGCGCCGAAACACAACCACTCGGCCACAGTTGACCCCTAGTGAGATATTGTGTAAATAATTAAATAACTCAATTTGGTCGATACATTTTTAAAGTATTACAACCCGTATTGTCAAAACTTGGTTTTTTAAAAGATAATAAAAAAATATCGTTTTTCTATGATTTTTTTGCAAAGTTTTTACAAGTTTAAACACATTTTTTTTTTATTTTAAACGCTTTTTAAAATTATGAATTATTTGATTATAAATTCCGGTACCTGATCAAAAATTGATAAACCATATATTCTGTAAGGTAACAAAAACATAAGCCAAAGGAAAAAGAAGTCCATGAAAAAGAACTAAACTATAAATTTAGCGAAAAAGTCCAAATTTAAAAATGCATATAGAAAAAAAGCTTAATTTAAAATTATAGCCTATAATAATATTTTTGTAAATTTCAAACTTTATAAATGAGCAATTAAATATGAAATATATTATTAAGTATAACCCACATGGTTTATTTTAGTGACTTTGACCTTTACGTTTTTAAAATTTCAAGGATTCGACAATATGCTTGTAGTAGATATTCAAGACCCGTCGTCCGATGTTTAATTTTAAGGTTTACGGACGCGACCATACTTTAAGATTAAACCATAGATTTCCAATGGTATCTTGTACACCAGGCGTTTTTTCCTCATATTTTTTTCATTATATTATATTTTGTACTATCAAACTTACATCATGTATCAGGAAAGGCCTACGTTCTTATTATTTATAAAAGGCTAATTATTATTTTTTTTTTAAAACGCACTAAACCTGGTAAATTATACAGAGTGTGTGAGTGAAGCAAGTTCAAATTTCAAAATTCAAATAAATCTACATAACTAAAGTTCTCTAAAAGTTTCATTATATGAGTATCTATAATAAAAGAAGCTCGTTAAAAATTATGACCTCTGGGCCACGAAATGTCTTAACCCGGTACTGCGCAGAGGAAGTAGACGCGCAGCTTCAAACTTCTCGTATTCTTTGTATTCTTGTATACAAAAATTTTCCTACCCCTAACGTGTGACGTCAACCAGTGGTCAAGACGAACCACGCAAGTCATACCCATATATAGTGTATAGGTATTAGATACCTCCTACATTATCAACATATATTCTACATAAAAATTTTAAGTACACGTACCACTGTTTATATAATTTAAACATTACTTAGATTATGCTTTTGGTAAGGAAGTATTGTTAAAGTTTCTGTTGTTTGATTTGGTTATTACTTATTCACACGATTATTGTGAGAAAATATATAGCTTATAGAACAATCTACGGGCAGATCAAGACATTTTTTATATACCGTACATATAGTGGGCTCATATACTCGAGTAATTTTGTGGGTAACTACCTCATTACCAAAAATCATGTTCATATAACGTATGATAAGTATATAATTTTTGGAATTTGGAGAGCGTACATGCCTCCTTCACTCCTCCCTGAGTTCCTCGCCAGTTGTAATCTAAATGCAATATTTAAGACGGTTTAACCTTTTCATCAATAGAATACGTATCCAAAGAGGTTCTTAAAAGTTAAAAGTAACTGTTAATTAATCGTATTTAAATTCAATTTACATTACTGGAACGATGAAAAATGTAGAGAAATCAAAATGTAATAATATTCTTCAAAGTACATGAAAATTTCTATTCTTCTAATAATTGTAACTTCTGGTGTCCCTCAAAGTGGGAATATTTCTCCATGGCTGTTGAATGTATTTGATGTCATTCAAAGCTTTTCTATTTGTAAGTTTTATTTTTAGCAGATGACCTAAAAGTATTTAACATTCCAAACTTATATTTCTGATTGAATTTACCACCAAGAGTGTTTTAAATGATATTTTCAATGGTGTTTACAAAATTATTCAACTACTTCTATACATATTAATAAATATAATTATATTTTTTTTCTCGGTCGCATTCTTCTATTTCTACTCTTATTAATTTTATATTCCTTATTTCAGATTCCATATATTACCTAATGACTAGGATTAATATTTTCTTCTGATTTGTTTATATATACATTTAATTTTTCGAAAGTCCGTGAAAAAAAAAACAATTTTATAAATCGCAGTACAACGGGTTTCTTCAATATACACACGTACTCTATTTTTATATACATTTAGTTGGTAAGTTCGGTTTTTGAATATGCTTCTATAGTTTGGTTTTCTCAAAATGTTACACCTACTAAACGTATTAATTAGGTAAGTACAAAATTAATGTTTAAAAATGGCATAATTTCGTTGTAGTATTTTCTCAATATATTTAAAATATTGAGTTTGATATTACATTAATTTTAAAATTACTCTCAAGGATATCTTTAACTGTTCTCTCCTATAATTTAAAATACCCCTTAAGTAAGTTTCATGCAACCAATTACCTACGATTACACAGCCCCCTCGGTCATGCTTGTCGTACGATTAACAATATTAAAAATGTGTATTTATCACATTTAACACAATTTCTGTTCCATTACTTAGGTATATCATTATATTTATAAATCATTTTTTTTTTTAGTTTGCAAGTATTTCAAAATATAGTCTGTACTGCATGGCGATGGAATTGAAAAAATAAAATATATATATATATATATATATATTTCATACAAATTAGAATATTTTACATATTAATTAACGCAATTCACTTTAAGACCTCTCGCCTCTCTTTCTTTAAAAAAAAAAAAACATTCTTTGCCTAATATTTTCATAGTTTGTGGATAATGTGTAAATGTTGATCGCGACAGGGTCCGAGTCAGTGGATCTGGTGGACAATGACAAACGGTATTCATGCGGAGTTTCGCTATTTCGGTATCGAAAATTAACTCGTTTATTTTATGTATTAATATTTCTCTAGAATTAACGTCAAATTGGTTCAGTTTTTCCGTCAAATATTTTACAATCTTATGCGTGGACTCGTCCGTTTCGGTCACTAGTTCAGCGCGATGTGGTGATAAACGCGGTATTAGATATTGGTATTGTGTCTCGGCGAGGACGTGCGGTCGAACAGTTTTGGGATGGTCATGTACGGCTACTGAAAGACGATTCTTCGACGTTCCCGCCAATAACTGCGTGTAATAATTCGCCCGATTATCGTGTGGTTTATATATTAGGTCAATTATAGAACGATATTTGTAGTTGCTTTTCGATTCCTGAGGTGCCGATTTGACCGTTTGTTCGAAGTGCATATCGTTTTTTTGACGAATATCTTCGATATTCATCAGGTGACACTGGATATGTGATACCGCCAGAGCGAACATTGCATACGACAAAACTGACATTGTGGTGCACATTCAAAACAATAAATAATGATATGGGTACAACAATGATTCACTGAAGTGTTCGTAAATCACTGTTTCAATATTTAAGTACGTATACACAATCGAAACATGTACCTAACGAGAATTATAAATACATTTCGTTGTTATGATGGAAAAATCGCATTTTCAATACGCCGTATAGGGTGACGTCATCCAAAACGTTTGTAGATAAGACAGTTGATATGTCCAGTAGAGACCACGTCATTTTTATCAAGTATAGCGGAATATATAAATTACCCCCCTTCCCAAAAAAAAAAAATAAGTAAATTTTCTCAAGAAATCGAGAAATCACACAAACAGTACGTAAATTAGCAAAAAAAAAAAAAAAAACATTATTCATTCATATTTCCTAGATAACGCACCAAAAAAATATAAATATGCAAAATAAATAAAAACCGTCTCGCATTTTAAAATTGTCTGTCCTAAATACTTGAAGCCGTCCACGTAATCTAAAACCATTGTGCAATAGTATTATAGTTTACTGGCACAACCATGAGGGTGGACTTCGTATCCGGACTCCTTCATTGGCAAATGAAATAGAAATAAATTTATCATTTATAAAAAAAAAACATTAAATATATTTTTTTAATATCATAATTTTTTAAACATTGCTAGATGAATGGATTTTGCAGTATAAAATATTTTTCATAAAAGATGTCACAAGATACTTTAATTAAACTCGCATCAGTATTTATCATTTATTAACTTATAAGTATCTTAAAAATATAAAAAATATAAATAAAAATAGGATAAATACTTAACAATATTATTTAGTGTCCTGTATAGCTGTTTTTCAATATATTCATTTGTTTTAAAAAATATTTAAAGGTTTTTGAAAAATGTAAAACTTATAAAATGTTTATATTTAAATTTGAGTACTTGTGGATAATTTATTGAAAATAAAATAAATCCACAAAAATCACTGCCTAAAAACTAAACTTCCCAAAAAGTTAGAAAATAATTATTATCATTTTTTAATTGTGTATTCACTATCACACATTAAAGTGATTGTTATTCTTCACTCTTCAATAAATAATAAAATAGGTACACTAGCTGTGTTTATATTTTTATTTTTTTTACTGTACATTTTGCATAATGGATAAACACAGTGGCTAAATTTACAAAAGATATCAAAGGTAATAAAACTATCGCAAAAAAATATATGCAATTATTGTAATTGGAGTACTGAAAAAAATGCAAACCGCCAAAAAAATTATAGACTGTCAATCAGTCTATTTCAATAATAGAAAAACATATTACAAAAAGCCAATGTTTTTTTCGATATTATTAAATAAATGATTTATAATTTATTGATAAATTGCATAATATAAATAATATTAAAAATGTAAAAATATACAATTAAATGAAAAACTAACAATAAAAATAGATATATTAAATTTAATATTTTTATATATCTATTTATCTAACAATAAAAATAGTAAATGTTAAAAAAATTGAAATGTTTCAAAATGTTATAGCTTATGAAATTTTCAAACACTAAATATTTTACTTTATACTTTTTTTTATAATCTATTCTTTATTTCACCTTCTTATGATATTATTCTCAAATAGAAAAATATCTAAAATGCATAGACATAAATTGTAAAACTGAATACCTAACTATAATATTATCTCGAGTTACAATATAATAATAATTTTAATTCATTTTATTTTATTTTATATTTTTTGCCTCTCATCCATGATATTGAAGGTGTAGCGGTTGCTATACTTGAGGATAGGGAAGGGTGCCACTGGTTATGTCCGACGCCTACACTGACATATATATTATAGTCGTAGATAATAAAAACGTAAATTTTTTTTATTATTTATGATTATTATGTAAATTATAGATATCGTATTACAATATTTATCATTACCGGTGTACAGGATCACATTATGGGTAGACCGGGTCACAAAGATATGTGGTAACTTTACTAGTTAAGTTCGTGTTTTCCATATTCCGTAATATTTTCATAGTTATTCTGTTTAGTACCTACATTAAAGAAGTATTTTTTTTATTTTTCCAGTTAGTTTTCTTCGGTAATTAACAAAAATGATATACATTTTATAAATATCCACTATTAAAGGAGTTTAATTACCTACACGTAAATATGAATAATAATTTTAATAATTATTAGGTATAATATTTTTATAATAATTAAAATTTTTTTTTTTAGATTAATGACTTTATTTTTGATATTTTTTTGAAGAAGCAAAACCACTTATAACTTGCCAAAAACCAGCATTTATAAGTATGGTAATAGGTCTTGAAGGATACATCGTTAATTCCTAATACACAATTAATGAGTAAAGCATCGTTATTACAGTACAAATCATATAGGTACCTATATCAAAGTTAACGGAATTAATATCAAAAGTATCATTTATTTGTACAACAGCTGACATTTGGTCTTGCAATAATAAAAATTATTTAGGTATAATAGGCCACTATATTGATGAACCTACTTATAAAAGATATTCATATGTTTTGGGTTGTAGGCGTATAATTGGCAGTCATAATTATTTTAATATAGCCCAAGTTATAAATGAAATTACTACAACTTTTAAAATTAACAATTCAAAAATATCCCATACAGTGACTGATTAGGTACGCCACAAATTTTAGAAAAGCATTTCGGACTTTTTCTGTTCCAAAAATTTCAAAATTGAATATAAATGAGTTAAACGTATCAGATTCTTATAATAATTGGTTTAATAGTAGTGATGGTGAATCAGATATTGAAACCTGTGATACTAACAGTGAGGTTCATGATGATATGGACATTGAAATTGTTGACTTATCAACATTATTTCCAAATTCAAAATTTCAAAGTCTGTGTTTGATAAGCTAAATATATTTTGGAGTCCCATATCTCAAAGATCAGTTTCTTCTGATAAAGTTTATGATTTATGTAAGTGTAAGTTCCCTGTACCTTTTATTATCAAATGGAAATCAATGTATTTTGCAGTAAAAAAGTGCTAGCTAATAGAGATAAATTATTAGTTGTATTTGATGAACTAAAATTAAATAAACTAAGAATGTCTGAGTGGGGTTTCCTAGAAGAATATTGTGTACTGATAGAACTAATGGCCATATCCCTCGATCTATTAAAAGGTGAAAAATCCTGCTTTTTAGGCTATATTGCCCCTACCATTATTGCTTTGGGGTTAAAACTAACTAAATCAACTAAGGTACTGTATTGTAAACCATTGACTTTTTCAATTGTAACCAATCTTGAAAAACGATTTGATTATATATTTGATTTAGAGCTTCCTAAAAGCAAACCATATATTTTATCAGCTATCAGTCTCCCAAAATGTAAACTCAGTTGGGTACCAAACAGACTTGTAGCTATGTGTAAACAGTTATTTATAACTCAATGTAATTTACTGAACTTCAATGAAAATAATTCTGATAATAATGATTCTGATAATGATCAGAATAGCGACCATGATTTTTTAAAAATTTTAGTGGAAACAGTTCTCCTGAAAAACATACTTCCAATCAACGATCAAGTAATAAAATAAACAATAGTATTAAAATACAAATTGGGCTAGTGTGCAAGCACTTTCATATCTTAACACAATAAACAGAATATCATATTTTGAATACATTACCAATTGTTAAAACAGTTTTTTTAAGTATTATACAACTCTTCCATCATCTGCCCCAGTTGAGAGATTGTTTAGTGCTAGTTCACAAATTTTAGTCCCAAGGAGAAATAGGCTTAATGACAAAAAATTTAAAATGTTATGTTGTCGATGTTTGAGTTTAAATAAATATGTTAAATAAATGTTTTTTAATTACCGTGTATATATTATGCTTTTTTATTTTGCGTATGTTTAAATAAGTTAGTGTTTAAATTTGATAAACTGAATAAAAACTCCCAAAATTGCAAAAATTGTAAACATTTTTTTTATATAAAATAGTATATTTTAAGTTTTATTTTGTATTATAATACATTATATATATATCCTAACTATTTCATAAAATTATGTAGTTTTATAAAATGATATATTGATAGTTTAAAAATGTTTGAAAAATATGTACCTATTTAAATTTTAATAATTCTTTATTAAAATTCTTTATTATATTATTTATTCTTTTTTATTATATTATACACATAATTTTGAACATCTTAAAAATATTAGAAAATTTTTTTTGAAATTTAAAAATCATCTTTAATAAAGTTTATCTTTTATCTTTATCTAGATAAATTTTTAGTTATCTAATCCCAACAATGATTAATAATGGTAAATTTCGAGATAAAGTTCTGACAGATTTTAGGTTATTATTTAAATTTAATATATTGTATTTAAAGGTTATGACTTTTGACTTATAGGTATTGTTGTTTCCCTAATTATTTGTACATCGATCCATTATAATTAGAGTTTGACTACCACACCGATATATATTTATACAT
This sequence comes from Pemphigus obesinymphae, assembly GCA_025469235.1. Taxonomy (NCBI): domain Eukaryota; kingdom Metazoa; phylum Arthropoda; class Insecta; order Hemiptera; family Aphididae; genus Pemphigus; species Pemphigus obesinymphae. The sequence continues at coordinate 19,592 of JAIPRL010002180.1, read as the reverse complement.
TTAGGAACACAAAACAAAAAGTTTGAAACCCAAGTATAGATGGTTGGTTTATACAAGTATCCTGTCTGCAAACTGGAATCCATTTATCTAGATAATTTATTGTTCATAAGCAGTGTTGAACCTTGATCAATAAAATTATTTTTGAATAAAACAAAAAATAACTAAATTATTTTATCTGGATAAATAATCACATAAAAAACAATTTTTTAATGTCGTGGCATTAGTACGTTTCACATTTTTTATTCTACTATTTTTAGTAGAAAACTTTCAAGATCAATAATTCCATTCAATTATATCTGGTATACCTAAACTATTTTACATTTACCCTTTTAGGTCACAATGTTATTAAATTTACTATTTTTAGATATGTGTCATGTCATATAGGTATTAATGACTATTTAAAAAATAATAATATAAACCATTCAGAGGACAAAAATATTTTGATACGTACATTTATATCCAAGTAATAATTATTTTAACAACTTTAAACTTTTTATCTAGATACTTAAAATGAAAAAAAAAATGCTTATTTCTAAAAATATAGTTAGTATTTTATTTTCATAGATTATAAAAATGGGTTATAAAGATAATCTATTTAGATTTAGTAGTTTTACTTTTTTTACTGTGGTTATAGGTTATACTATGATTAAAATTTTTTTTTTGGTAATTTCGATTATAATTAATTAACCATTTCCAATTACATTAAAGTCACATAAAAGTCAATAAATTAATATATTGATAGGTTTTACTTTTAAAATTATTGAAATTATTCAATTTGATGGATATTATGGTAAATACAATATCAGTTTGAAAATGATTTTGATATTTTCAAATGTATAAATAGTTTTTTCCGAGTTAACCCAGTTTTTGAACAGGTTTCAAAACTTTTTTGACTCCTTGTAGAGTTATTCTCTAACCCTACACAATTTATATATATTTAAAAGGCCTAAAATCAGTGATAAAAATCAGGAGAACTTCAAATTTTCAAATCATACAAAATACTCTACACCCGGCAACAGGACATCTTCTCACATTTCATATTTTGTCAAAATGTTGTGTGAATACTGAACATAGTACAATAATGTTAAAATAGGTGTGGGCATTCAGGATGTGAAAAGATTATATATATTTTTTTAACGTTTTCCGTTATTTAAATTTTATATTATAATTTAAAACTTTTTCATTTTTTTAACATTATTTTAATTTTATGTTATAGCATTTTCCGTTTTATACATTATTATAAATATAATGTTACCTTTTTACGTTACTGGTTGAACGTTGTTCAAATACGAATTATATATATATATATATATTTTTTTAGTAATTTAAAATTAAAAACAAATTTTTTTTGAAAAATGACTTAATTCAACAATGTTTAAAAAAATTGATTAATATGTCCTTTTTTCATAGTAATGAGAAATGGTTTACTGTTTACAATAACACAAGTTATTTAAGCACAAATATCAATCGTTGATAGTTAGTTGTGAGTTTATGTCGATTGATGAAAAATATATGTAACCAATAATCATAGTCAACAAAACATAAAACAATGCATACAGTGCTTATAATTCAATAAAAGGATTAATTTAGGTATTAATGATACATCTGTCTTAAGTCGTTTTTTCAAATCAGTTAAATGATACATGTACCAACACATGTAGGTAAATACTGGAGAAAATACGTGTTTGAATGTAAACTCTTCCACAGATCGTTAGCTAGATTTTTTTTTATCACATGTTAGAAATAAAATACATAAGGTAATAAAATTATGTAAAAATATGTCTGAAAATGTAATCACATCAATATACTAAACACTAAAATATAGGTTTTGTGTACAATTTAAGTCTCTAGGACTAATATTTTTTAAATAACAAGGAAATTACAATTTCAATTTTTATAAAATCAAATTTTTCCATTATTACGTAATATTTTGATAGTGTTATATTACACGTAAAAAAATTATTAGGAATATTATAATATAATAACTTTAAAGTGCCAACTATATTATACTAATATCTTCTGTTCAAGACATCCGTTAATTTATCTGTAATGTATCAAGTTGTAAAGAAAAACTTTCAACAGCCTGCTTTTTTCCTGTTTAAGAAGTAGGTCTCATTTATTTCCTACTTTTAAAATTTAAATGCTTATTTAGTAATGGAAAATAAAATAATAAAAATAAAATAAATAAGAAAATAATAAAAAATAAAAAAAGTCAAAGTTTACCTATATTTTTTTAAATAAATGCAAAAACCATTTTTATTTCAAAGCTTTATAAACCAACTATAAAAATATAGTTTTCTTGTAAAAAAAACAATAAATTATAATTTAAAACATTTAAGATGTACTCAGCCCCAAGCAATAAAATCTTCAGAAAATTATAAAACATTGAAATAAAGGTGTACAAGAGAATTGTTTAGATCTGAGCATAAAAATATTTCTATCAATACATTTCTCGCTTCGGTTAAAATCTAAAATTTGAAATATTTAAATTCTAATTCAGAAAGAATGAATAATTTTCATTGATTAATAATGTGACCTACTTCATTTTCAGTTACTCATATATGTACTTATAGAAAAAATACTGTAGTTTTTAAATTAAAATTTTGGAATACATTTTTTTTTTAAATTATAATCATTTATGTGATTTAATTAAAAATTATTTTTATATTATTCCTAGTTGTACCTAAAAATGTTTAGATACACTTACTCACTCAGATCATTATATAATTAAAACTATCAAGTTTATAATAACTGAAGTTTTGTGTATATTTTCTTTTTAAGAAAATATTTTTAAAACTTTTATACTTGATTTTTTTTTAGGGATATCTTCAAAAATTACCAATTGTGAGAAGTTAAATGAAAAAAAAATAATTTAGTTATGTTAATATTAGCCTAAATCCCTTCAGTTGAGTCTTAAAAGACAACTAAAATTTAACTAGTAAGTTACAAATTAACATTGAAAAATATCAATTGAACTCACTTAAAAAAAGATAATTGATTTTTATTTTTAATTTAACATTAAAGGCTCAAATCTTGAAACTCTTTTAAAATTTTTCAACAATAAACTTTTCCTTTATTTACTTTTTTCAATATTAAGTACTAATAAGTACCTATTTATGTATAGTTAGCAATTTTTCCTAATATTTAACTTATGTCTACCATTGGCATATTTATGGGGGGTTTACTGGGTACTCCACCACCCACCATGAGCTAGAAAAATAAAAGAATTATCGCTGTTTTTGCCGTTAGTTATATTACTATCATATTATAAATTATAATATTCTCGATGAGATCAGCCATTTATGTTTTTAATTTTACTCCTCTAATATGCAATACATGTTCTACGATATCCTAAATTTATATGATAAGATCTTTACAAAATCTTTCGGATGGCCCTGAAGAGGAATAAACCTCCTCCTACTCTGCAAAATGGCCTTGATAATATTGTTTTCAAAAAAATGCTAGTATATTGAAAAAAATATTATATTGTGTTTCATTCTTTTTTAAATTTAAATTGTCTTTTATCAGCTGTTGTAATATGGGAATAATTATTCACATATTAAATAATATAAACTTGGGTAATGCCTATAAATGCTTTTCATACATAAATCGTATTATTCGTTCGATATTTAGTGCATACGTAATGACGTTTTTTTCATCATTAGTAGGTATAAACTAAAAAAATCTAGGAAAAAATATCCACGTAGGTACATAGAAATATAGTCAAAATAATTTTTTATATAGAAATATCGTAATCTGTGTAGTAGGTAAGTATATAGGTAAAAGATTATTTCTATTTACACCTACCATTTCAGTACATTCCACCACATTATTATACCTATTTAGGTTTCTATATTGATTTCATAAATGCCAGGTCAAATATTCCGTCTTGCTCCCCCACTGGCATCCACACATATTAATATAATTATTTATTTAATAATCATACCCATATTTATATAGAATTGGAATAACAAAAATAATCGGAACAATAAATACACTTTACCATACCATTAAGATTGTTTTTGAAACCTAGGTATTTTAACGTTTTAAAAACTATTGTACAAAAACAAATTTGAATTACTAATTTTCGACTCATTTGCAAAAATCTATAAGATTTTATCTATATTGTAAGACCTATAAATATATAACACCGAAAAAAAAAAAAGAAATAAATAAACAATTTGACTGGATATATTTTCCTACATATGCGGTTTTTTCCGCAGATATTTTTCAAACTAGATTTTATAACATAATGTACCTATATAATGTTTTTTTTATTTTCATGAATTTTTCAAAAAAACGCATATTTTGTGTTAGTGTTTGAATTAATGACTTTTTTATATATTTTAAACAGGGGGAGTGAGGTATGGGTATATTGAAAAACTATCTCATCCCCCCCCCTTTCTGATGTTTACTAATTTAACTGATGTCTCCAAAATTAATTTAGTTGTATATTCTATCTATATATCTATATAAATTATATAAATAAAACCATAATATGTGTGATATGAACTTCAAAAGAATTGAAAATAAAATGAACAATAAAATAACAAACATGATAGTTATCCTGAATTGAAATAATGTTGAACCATATCGATTATCATAAATTGTCAGAAGGAAATATTTTAAAAATAAACAATATCTGGTCTTTGGTAAATGACTGCATTTTTATACTTAAATATAGCAGTTCACACGAGTACCTACTATGCTGTGCATTTATACGAATATTAAAATTTAAAATACTGTAATTTCTTCTTTTACGCGTTTAACTTAACTGAATGGTTATAGACATTAAGGATTAAAAGTTAAGTTAGGCCAATAATAATTTAAACTAATGAAGTTAATTAGTCAACAAACAAATAAATTAACTAATTAATTCTCACATTTGGAAAATTATTATGATAATATATTTTATGAATAGAAATATAAGTTAAGTAGGTAGTTATTTTCTATGTATTCTTCGTAAAATTGTGTTTTTTTTAAGGGTTTTGAACGAATCCATCGTCAAGACCATATATTATATCGAACGAACGTTAATTTTTATTTTACAGCTTATCGTTCGATCCAGTGAATTCACTACGGCTTTTTAATTCCCCGTCCCTCAATTCCCACCTAGTCCGAAACGTTATGCGCACATAAAATATTTGTACATAGTTTTTTACCACTCCCTTTAGATGCGAACATCGGGTCAACAGCAGCAGTCGTACGCCCAATCACGAGATTACTCGGTGAATTCAACTCGCCAAATTGCTTTTATTTCCCCAATAGTAGTTTCTATAATATAACACATTCTCCACGAAATGTTAAGCCTTATTAAACTTTTAACAGTGACGTCACAGCCCCAGGATCCTGTTCACCGTGTTTGAAGGGTGGTGGTGGGGAAGTTAAAAATACAGTCCATGAATTCGCATTTTTATCCTTTTTAATTATTCAACAGTAGTATAATACTGTAGTCGTTGTTAAACGAAACTGTTGAAAACAATCGGATTATTAATTATTTCGTTTCAAAAAACAAAACAATAATCAAATGTCAATATTGTATTATTGCTATTTATAAATTTAGAACATTTAAAACGACGATTAATCATGACATTTGAAAAACAATATTGAATAAATTCATAACGGTTCTCAGAAAATACGAGAAACGCGAGTATTGAAAGAGTAATCATTCTGAAAACCATTGTAGAAATACTTTAAAAGTGGTCTTAATCAGTTTTGTAGTCATAAATAATGTTTTTGATATACATTTCAATTTCGTAATATGAAATAGGGAGAGAACATCGCTCCAAAACGTTCTACTACCAATATATTAACAATATTGTATAACACTTAATTTTTATAGTTAAACAAAATGCAAATTTTAAACAAATAACTCATTATAATAATAAAACCGTAATAATAATAATAACAATAATAATAATAGAACAATCTTTACGATTTTTAGCAAATTTATTGTAATAATTTATAAATATCTCATAACGATTATTTTCTATTTCCTTTTTGACCACTTTTCGTGATTTATTATCATCAGCAGATCTCAGCCAGAACAACCATATTTTTTCGAGTTTCACATAGTAACAGGTAGCACTAATGTTGACAATGAAGTTATGAAACATCGATGATTTTCAGTAGTAAAAGTATGTCCAAGAAAATACTTTTTAAAGTGATATTAAAATTGCATTACCTTTTATAAAAAATATTAAGAACAACATCGTTAATATAAAGTTGACTTTCACTCCACATTATCGTAAGAACTCACTCGTAACAAACTAGTATCAAAAAAATGTCGATTTAATTGCAACTAATTACTTTTTTTGGTTTTAATTAGCAACTCATCGGTTAACCGGCGAGAAATGAAATACGGTCTAGGCCCTAGAACTAATTTATTTATTACATTGCCATTTTGAAAAGTAGGTATTAATTTAAAAAAAATAAAGCAATAATTAAAATATGTGAAAAAACTTGTATTTTATACAAACAATATTGTGCCGTAATATTAGTAGCATGGTATCTCAATGAGGTTTGATATATTATTTTCTACTAATTTACTAATAGGTGTTTAAAAATGTTTTTTATTTGTTCTGTGTACACGTGATTTTGAACAACTAAATCGTGATTAGGTATATAAAATTAAAAGTGATAATGCATGGAATCATTTATAAAGTAGGTACTTTTATTGTAAATTCGTTTTATTTTCTTCCCTATATGCCTTCTAGAATTTCAGCTATATGGGTAACCGCAATGAATGAAATTTAATTTAAAATTTAAAAAAATAATACACTATCCTTTTCGAGTACCTTCAAGACGAAAGACATTGGTAGTTCCTCCACCAACTGCATCTGAACGATTTTTCTATGTTTATTTTACACTTATATAACAAAAGTATTGAGAATAATTTATCCAAAACTGGTGTCATAAACATTTGATTAATAGTAAAATGTGAAATTACCTATCTATGTTGAATGTTGAATAAGCATTAAAGATGCCGCATTTTTTTGTCTCCGTCTATATTATTATAATAAACTATATATTAGCAAAATTACGCTACGCAATATGAATATGACGTCTACGTGAACATTTTGAGCTATATAATTATACATATCATTAATTTTATATTATATTATGATATTTTCTAGAAAAGTACACAGTCATTTTGTAGATTATTATTCAACATAGAAGTTACAGTATTTTAAGTATTCCTTTTTTTTTTTTTTGTTTTTTGACAACAGTAACTTTGTCGTTAAACATTATTTTCCAAAAAGATGATGTCATTACCTAGAAAATATTCTATTCTATTTTTTCTGTTTTGTTATATTGCCCATTAGACAAGGAAGGCAAATGCGGGTATCACATCTTAGAACGGTGGTTCTCCACCGGGGAGAATCCCTCCCTAAAGAGGAATTTAGGAACTGCGCAGGAGGAATATAGTAGTGAGGAAATGACGAAAATTACATAAACAAAAATCAAATTTTAACAAAACAAATAAACCAGCTTTAAACTTGAATTTTTTCAGTGTGTATGTTTTAAATAAATGGGTTTATTATTTTCTAAATATAGAATGTTGTTATTTTGTATAATTTATTATATTATAATGTTAAGAGGACGCCACATACCCGATTTTCAAGGGGTTATGTATAGGCAATTTTTATTACATTTTAAGAAAAATTAAAATTACACAAATTCAAAATATTTAAGTAAATTTTTTAATTAATTTAAAAATAGACCTGTGTCGGTACCAATTTTAATTGTCGTGTAATCGCGATACTTATTAAAAAACATGTTTACTTATTTTTCATTTTTATCAACTTGAGAATATTGTAGAAAGATGAAATAAAAAATAAATTATAAAGAATAAAAATATTAAGCGACTCCATCAGTCACTAAATAATCCTTTTAGTTATCATTTTATTTTTGTTTCGTATTTCTAACATGTAAATTTTCATAAAAATGAAAGCAAGTTTTTCATTAAAAAGTTTTCGATGCGGCCCCTTAAGAGTTAAAAATTTTTTTAAAAAGTTTTTCTCAAAAAAATAAAACTATTATTTTATTATTATCCGTCTTTGCCCCCCCCCCCTTGAATTTAATTTACATTTTTTAATACTAAAAAATGTAGATGTATATATTAAATTTAAAATTAATATAATTATAAAAATAAAAACAATGCAATGCCGAGAATAAAGCGAATTCGTTTTCCGTATACACGGTACAAACGGATGAGTGCCCTCCCCAAAATTTAATTTTAAAAACTCAATTAATAAATTGGTAATTGAGTTCGCATTCTCTTACCGAGGGAAATGACACTCATGATTTCAATATAAGAAAAAGATGGCTCTCCTCATATATAGGAGTCGGCGGAGTCGTCCTTATCATTATTTATTCGTTTACGTATAAATATTATGGATTCATTATGTTTGGGGATAATATGGGTTAGAATTAAGTATAATACCGAATTTTTTTATAGTTTTTTTTTTTTTTTTTTTTTTCATATTTTACAACAATATTTAAAAGATATTGGTTTTTTAATATTAATTTAAGGCCGTTAGAGCAGAATATTTCCAAAACAGATAATACATTGTGTACATTGCATATCTTTACTAATACATAAATAAACGTTAGTGTATATATGAGCCATATAATCATTCTAAATTCTGAGAAATTTCTAATTGTCCCTAATTTTTTCATACATTCACCTACTTACCTACCTAATTCCAATGGTTCGATTTAAATTTTGTCAAGAAATTTGTATTCATTATCCTGTTTACTAGGTGATGGAGGAGAAATATTTAAACGGTTTACAACTCAATAAAGCTATATTTAATTAAAAACTTCATTTTCTCGTTTTTTTCATTTTTTTTTTTTTTTTAACTTTATTTTAAGGCATATGAAAATAACAAAACATCTTTCCTACATAATATAGAAAATATATAGGCTTATAAATTTATACAAATATTCCACTAATGGTCTAAAAATACAAAATATACGGAGTGCCCCAATAGCCTTAATTAATTCTTATTAGTATTTTACCTAAATATATTATTATCAAATATCACTTCAATAATTTAATAAATAAATAGTATAATATACTAATATTAATATATTATATAAGAACTATATAATTCATATATAATTCGTTATAATTCAAGTATCGAATTTGGAGAGAGGGACTGCTATGTGATGATGTTTTTCGACAAAATGTAGGAGTCAAAGATCTGAAAATCAAAAATGTACTGACATAATACTTAAAAGTTGAATGGTTTATCCTAATAAATTTTCCTACAAAATTATCTTATTCAATTATTCTAATCATTCATAATAAAAACATGGTGAGGTTAAAAACGTTGTCCTGCAAAATAAATATAAGGAAATGACGAAATATGATAATATACCAAAGTCAGTGCAGTTCCTTCCACAATGTCCTTCGCATGATTTATTGGTGAAAAGACGAACGGTAATATGAATTTACTCTTAAATTTTATCAAGGCAAATGACACGAAACTCTTGGGTCCGATAACTTCTAAATAAAAATAATTATGCTTTATTCGTATGTTTACCCCTTTTTGATGGTATCCCTCGTGTCCTATAAATCCAAAGTTCGTCTAAAGAACTTTGCAGCCAAACACATTTGGCATCTATAGGGAAGTTACGAGTACATCTGCACATAAATATCACTCTTATAATAATTTTATCATATAGACGATGATTGATTTTCGTTGTATTATGTTTTTCATAAATTAAAGTAGGTAGATTTTTCTAGACGAAACTTGATGAAAATTGATATAAAATCCATTCATATGGTTAATATTCTTATATACAAAATGCTAACTTTTTTTAGCCGTTTTTTCCATGAAAAAAAATCTTATACTTTTATTTGATTCCCTTACCCGTTTTCACCACCGTTCGATGCGTATTCTCTTACAGTTACCATTTTCAAACTATTCTCCGGTCATTTTGATATTTTTACGCCTTTCGTCCCTCTGCGTTTTCGCCTTTTTTCGAGCTTCCGACGCTGGGAAGAAAAAATGCGGTACCCAACTTGCCGATTCCCGTTATCACTCGACGTTTTCCCGCGTCGTCGTTTTATCGACGAGGTCAGATTTGCGTTTCCCGGACTGAACGTTTCTTTGTCTACCGATTGTCCCCGTCTGCCTGAGACGTTCGTTCCGAATATGTGTATATATTATCTATCAATATACGTAACGGTGTCATCCATTATCTGAATAGTTTAAATACGAGAAATTTCGATTATGTAATCATCGATTTTGTAGCTTAGTGGGAGCTTGAATAAACCTTCGATATGGGTACGCCGGTTCGAATCCTACTCCACCGATTTGTTTTCTTTATCTAATATCCGAAATCATAATATATTTTCTTATCATTTTTTATAATTTTTTTTGATTATTTATCAATTTTTATCATTTTTTTTTTTTTCGTTTGTTTGAATTAAATTTTGTACTTACCTATTTTATTTAATTAAATTAGGCCCTACCTATATAATAGCCTATGACGAATCCGTATTTAAGTCTGACTCACTGATTCACAGAATAGGCACCTATATACTATAGTGTTTATATCTCATAGTAATTAATTTAAAATCGTAGAACTTCCGTAGTATTTTTCTCAATTTTAATTAAATTTATATTGATACATTCCCAAACTTTCATCATATACCTACACGATGTTTAATCGGACTTTCGAACATATGGACTTGACGAAAATAGTTATAAAGTATATAGTAGGTATATAGTTAATAAAAATTTGAGAGCGACTTCTTATGTGCAAAGTAGGTACCTGCTTACTATATTATATTATACTTTTTTATTTTATACCCATATAATATTTAATGATAGTAAGTTAGATCAATTTTCAGATTACTTATTTTGTCAACCTATTCATCGGAAAAAGTTTAGAAGTATAAAGCGAACGCCAGTTTCTGCCGAGGGCGGAATATTTTGAAAATTAATTAATTAACAAAATTATTTCCGACCAAAAATATATAAACCAAGGTATACAAATTGTACTCAAAAGTAATTCTAATATTGAGGCGTTGTATTCAATAAGAGTTAAACTTACAAGGTGTCATACTCAAAAGATGTTTAACTTACAAATAGTCTCACATAAAAACTGGGAATCGCACTTACAAGGAGTTTCATCCGGTAGGTATTGAATATTATTGATAAACAATAATAATGAAATTATACTGAATCATATAATTGTATCTTTATCGATACACGATAATAACAACGAGCGATTGTGATAAAAAACAAATCTGTAGTAAAGAATTTTCCCCATAAGCTAAAAATGTTTAATATAATATTTATAAAATATACATATAGGTACATATACATACATATATATATATATATATAACTATTAAATAAATACTAAATTACATATAAATAAACTACGAGATTTGTAGTAGAGTTTATTAGCTATCTGTATTATAAATACTTTACTTTAACTGATTAATAATACAATAATTCATTATTACAATTAAGTAGGCACCTAAATAAAAATGATAGTTTAGAAAACTTTTATGAAAAATGATAGGTACATTAAAAAATAAATCGTTATTGGTGTTTATGAAACCAGAGCTCGATGTAATATAGATGACTATTACAATAAATCTCATCTATTATTATATATTATTTATACATCTATGACTATTACAGCCAACTCATTTTTTTTTAAATTTTATAACGTCACTATATATATATATATATATAAATATAATGCTAACTTTATTTGTTATTTTTTCCATTTAGAAAAAAATGTCCGTTATAAAAGGTAGTTTTTCCTTACGCTTAAGAAAATTACTAAAAAAAATTTAAAAATTACCACAGGAAAGTACCTACTACTAGAAAGCCCCTTCCAGAACAGATTTATTGTCAAAAAAACTCCAATACTCGTACGCGACCTTGGCTGAAAAACGTTTCTAAACAAAATATTGCCTGCGTACGGATGGTGGAAGTGGGTTCATCATCCATTTTCTTATTTTTCATTTTTCTAACCGCACTTCGTCGGTTTTCTTCTCTTTTGGTTATTCCACTATGCCTAAATTCAATTCAGCTATAACTCGTTTCAAATGAAGAAATTTCTCATGTTTGATGTAAAAAAAAAAAAAAATAAAGATTGTCTATGAAATTATACCGAATAGTTATTGTAGGCACAAATGGAGACTTCGAAATTATCGTAAAAATATTTATTTAATAGGAAAGTATACAGAAACACGATAATGTTATGTTCCATTATCTTGAAATGTTAAAACGGAATTTCCTTTAGACGAGTCATAAATAGTAAATGGAGTAACGCGTACGGGACTATGGTAGTAGAAAATGAATCTCTAAACACGGTCTACACGGACTCGTTGGCGAGTGCTATAATGGAATATTAAATAAACGCGTTAATGTTTGACAAGGGAAATGGACCGATCGATGATCGTAATATCATAAATATAAAACTTTTAGGAAAATGCATATATATATATATATATATCTTTATTAATGGACACACACTCGCATATAAATAATATTCATATATCATAATAACAATGATATCGGTCATATATTATGTTCCTTTTCTAGAATCCCGGTCAAAATGGTGGTAGACTGAAATATATTTAGATAAAAAATTGCAGAAAAAAAAATTGCCAATAGCAAAATGGTTTATGACATTTCGGGCCAAAAGATCCAATATTTCAGTCAACAGAAAGTCTTATGCCTAACAGCAGTTCTACATTATTTTGCCAGTCTTCAAATCGGTCATTAAATTATATTAATTATATTGTTAGTAAATATTGTCTGTAATATTGTAATATTGTATACATTTAGTTCGGTAAACTAATTTTATATTATATTTTTTTCATTCAATTACGTTTATAATCTTCTAAACCGTTATTTATTTCTTTGCCATATAAATATCTATACTTCAAGACTATAGTCTAAAATATTTAATCAGTTCACTTCTCCCTATCAGATAAATACTGTTTAATTAAGTTAGGAAAACAGTAGATTATATGTTTTTAAAAAATGTTTCTATATAAACATTTAATTTTAGTTAATTTTTTGAAAATCAAAAACACAATAAAGTACTTACTGAAAATGATGTGGTTACCAGCTGCAGTATCAAATACGTAGGTATTTCTACAGATATATAAAACACACACACATATATATAGGTAAGTATACACAGTGGCGTATTTCCAATTTCGTTACCCTATGTAAACAACAAAATTGTGGTGTCCTAAAAATACAACTTTGAAATGTAAATTAGTAAAAAAAAAAAATTATTACTTAATTATAACTATATTTTCCACCTAAATTAGTTAATATTCCTTTGAAACGTAAAAAAAAAATAAGCAAAATAATAAAGATCATTAAATATTTTCAACCCAAATTCCCAAATGTAATACTTTTATTTTTTCTGACGACAATATATAACTATGTGTAGTAATATTATTCAAAAACTCTTTAAAATTTTCTATCCCCAAAAACGTGATGCCTGGGGGCAATTTCCCTCCCTAGCCACCCTAAATACACCACTGGATATATATGTATACAATATATATACACATATGTGTGTGTGTGTGTGTGTGTGTGTGTTGATATGAGGCGATTTGAAAGATTATGAGCAATGTGGATTTATCTACCTTGATTATGAGGAAATATTTGCGCGTATCTATATTCATAGTCGAGATTAAAATTTAAAATCATACAAATAAAGTGAGAACATTTGACTTAATGAGATATATGAGAAAAGCCGGTGTTTGCGCAATTTAATTGTAAATTCGGATATTGCAGTCTTAACTAGGTAAATACTTTATCATAAAATATGCGCGGATGGTTTAAATCACGAACTAAAATATCTTGGTTTATCGTTCAAATGTTAACATAATTCTTTGAAATATAATAAAATGTGTTTGCTGGATATGAAAGGTTGTTTTATCAAGCAAGTCATATTTTAACATTGAATATTTTCTTCATGATGTTTTATGATTTAAGTTTATAAATGTTCACCACCCAGTCTATCGGAATTATTAATTTTTACATCATATTATAGAATTGATCAAACCACCGTCCCCCTCATATGCATTATAACGGACATATTATAAACAATACTCAAGAGTATAACACGAACATAATCTATGAAAGCTAAGCGAAAACATAACACCTAATCAGCCACTTGTAGCCTATAGGTAATATAGATTTAAAAATATATAATTTAAATTAATTACAAAAAAAAGTTCAAACACAAATAGTATGAAGATGTAATGGAACTTTTATAGTTTGTTCCACCTAACATCATAAATTTTATCTCAGCCTATCCCAACAAACAAAGAGCGAATAGCCCCTACGTCCTGGTACTTATTTGGATAGGTCTTATGAGGATTGTGTCGTAAGTGACGAGAATGATAACATCTATGATACAGATGATGCCGATTAGTTAAAAAGTTAATAAATATTAACCTGATATATTTTGATTTGTAAACAATAAAACTTACTAATTTTATTTGTGTACTCTAAGCATTTTCATTTTTTCAATTTAGAGTAAGGTAAGGTTAGGTTAGGTTAGGTTAGAGTAAGGTAAGGTTGTAAGTGTGACTTATCAAGGTTTTTATGCATATTAACCATAAATATAGTGGTGTGCATGTTTATTATTCAATAAAGAGATCCGGGTCTGAGTATTGGTCTGGCATGATCAAAATAGTGAAATTACACATTTTTCTGTTACAAAACATTTTCAACATTGACTTAAGTTTTATCAAAACAATTATTTTGTTACTTAGACGACTTGACTACTGAGATCCTCAATTATAAGTATTATATCATATATTATTTTTAGGTAGTAAATTATAAAGTATATGAGATATAACTTATTTTATTCATTTTCAAAAGGTCTTCATTTGGATTCTCAGCTTTCCTAATTACATATGCCCACCTCTATCATATATATATACCTATTAGATATATTATCTATAAATTATAATATATGATAGATAGGTCTTACAAATTTTTTTATAAAAATTAAACAAATTAAATAAGTATAATAATCTAATTTGATACACTAAAAAAATTGTTACCTATCTGATTTTTATCTAGATAATATGGTGATTTATTTATCTTTATCTAGATTACAATTTTATTTATCTAAGTTCAACGTTGATAATAACTATGTACTATTGTGTAAACTATGGTTACCTACTAATCAATAGGTTTACCTACCGATTACAGATTCCTCAGAGTAGAATCATATTATGTATAATATTTGTAATAATTTGTATAATTTGGAATTTTATAAAAAAATCAATTGATTATATTATCATAAATACTAATTTGTACTTTATATTTATCTATATTTTTAATTTTAATAATATTTTTATAATATTATAATAATAACAATATAGTACATTTCTACATTACTACTGAATTTATTACAATTATATGTTTAGTTAGACATTCAAATTGATATGATTCAAAAACGATTCTTCCGTGTTTTATGAAACTTTGTATATTTAGTAATTTTCAACCATTATCTATATTTGTAGTGAGTTCATTTGATATGGACTTTTAAAAAGTGGTAGGTATACGCTTTTCTATGGTATTTTAATAGTTGGGTGATCAAAATGGTATTTTTAATATTGTATTTTTTTAAATTTGTATCAAAATTTCTAAATTGATCTTTGGTGGCATGGAGAGTGAATATTAGTTTTTAAAATTAATTGTGTCGCTTTTTAATATTGTTAGATTAGTTCTTTGCAAAATTAAAGATGTGAGTTCGGTAGATTTCACGGGAAAATGTAAAAAAATGTATCTACATTTTACCAATATTTTTTTAAATGCTAAATTTGTAAAAAATTTTACCATACTTAGAATCGAATGATCCCTTGTTTGATTTTACTAGTATAATGAGTTTCCATTTAGTCTAATAAATTGTATAATATAATCATAGGCGTAAATGGGAGGATTAAGGGGGATTAAGGGGGGTTATTTTTTTGACATTTTATATAGCAATAAAACGTTTTAAAAATTATACTTTTCTATACATTTCTTATTCAATGTCCATTAAATTTTTTAATATATAGATGATCAAATTAGATTTAAATTATAAATTAAATACCTACCTACCTACCTAAGAAATATAAAATGTGTATTGTTTCATGTTTGTGTTTGGTCTAGTGATTACGGTGGTCACAGTACGGACCACAGACACGGTTACTTACTTATATCTATTTACGGTATATATTATAATATTAATTGTTGTCAGGACAACTATTCATAGGTAGGTACCTTATTCTACAATCAACTTTATATTTATGTTCTTTAATTTGTGATTATATCAACATTTCAGGAGACTTTCTTTTACCTTCAAGGATTTTCAGTTGAATAATTTAATTTGTTTACATCATAACTCATAGGTATATTTTTATAATTATAGTTGAGAATTAACAAACGAATAAAATATATGTTAATAAATAAAATAAAACAGAAGTTTTTAAAATGCTAACTAACTTTTTAAAATAATATTAATTAACCGTTAATTAATACAATTGTTTAAATATTTTAAGTTAAAATAGCAATCTTCTGTCTGTACTAAAAATAATTTATTATTTACAACAATTTTCCAAAACATTTACGGAGGACAGTTTTCCTTTAAAATTGTATAGGTACAATATACATGCATAAAAAAAAATCGAATCAAATATCATAATGTAAAAACCTGGTAGGAAATGTTTACACGGTAGGTACTAGGTATGTATTATCTACACGATCGCCTGTGTATCTAGACACAGCGACATATATATCATACTATGTTATCACGTATTATATATTTAATAATATTGTGGCTCCGCAAGCCTGATTTTTTCCACCGGAATTGAGGCATTAGTTGGCACGTGTTTACACCGTACATGTATTTTTTTCATTTTTTGTGTTGTGAACTTAATAAAATGAATAAAAAATAAATATTTTCAATATTTAACTTTAAAAAAAAAATCGAAAACTACATTAAACTTTGGTACCAGACCAATTAGAAACTATAGAAGAAAATATTGATGACGATCTTATGTCTTGCTCAAATAGTACTGCAACAGATACTAAATTTGTGAAACGTGTTCATTAGAATCCAGAATTTCTGATGTAATCGATTTAGGTAACATGCAATCGGGTCCAATTAGACCGATTTCAAAGGTATATTTGTAATTTATCATATTTATTCTATAATATTATAGGTATTTCGTTTATTGCATATTGGCATGGTAATGCTAATGATAATATTAAAAGAGTTTATTTTCTCATTACTTATATAGTCCTATCTTTTGACCAAATATGGGAAGCAAAATCGCAGCTTTAATGCTTCTATTATGATACGTATGATTGGATGGAATATAATAGAATTAATGATGCTATTTATTGCTTTCCTTGCCGCAACTATAGTAGTACCTAGTAAATACGTTGGAGCTACGTTAGCATTTACAAAAATTGGCTTTCGCAATTGAGAAAAAGCAAGTGCATTTTTTTTATTAAATATTAAACTAATCGGATATACCTATATAGAACTTATAAATATGGTGCATGCTCTATTTTTTTAATGGATTTTATAGAATATATTAAGTAGGCACTTACTGAACTTTTTATAAATTTTTCTCATTTCATCATTATTGTTACGTGGATCTAGAAGTATCTTTGGAAAAAAACAATCCATATTAGATTCTCATTCTAGTTCAAAAAGCCACCTAACTTGTGTTGCTCGATGGCTAAGACATTATAGTGCCAATAGTACTAGTTCTGTTCATACACAGATAGTATCGCAATACAAACTAGAAGTTGAAATAAATCAAAAATATATCAAAACATTGATTGATATTACTTTATATCTAAGTTGTCAAAGGCTATCATGATGATAGAGATAAAATCATTTTAGAAATGGGAGATGGTTTGTTTGGTAGGTATCATGTGTGATTAGGCAAGATAAAAGATATGATTACAATAATTTGTATTACATTTTAATTAAATTATACAAATTTTATATTATATTATACATATTTCAAAGAAGAACAAATGTCGTTGTGTGTACGTTATTGTAAAGGGTTAGATATAAAAGAAAGGTTCCTCGGTTTTCTTGATTGTTCAGAAAGTCAGTCAGTCTGCTGACAATTTATGAAAACACATTAACTTCCTTGAAGGAATGTGGTTTAAGTTCTAAGGCTAAACTTGTAGCACAGTCTTATGACGGAACTAATGTTATGTCAAGGAAATTCAAAGGATTCCAAGCAAAAATCAAATGTAAATATCCATATGTTATATATACTCATTGTATGATGAACAAAATAAAATTTATTGTTCTTGATATGTGAAAAATTGTAAAGTATGTTAGCTTTTTTGTTAAATACATAATTTAACCTGAATAATATTTTTTAAATTTGTATTTAAAGAGACGAGGAGAGTTTTTCATACACTAGAATCATTGTACATCTATTTCTCTCATCCAACTTGCAATAAAAAAAACTATTTGAAATGCAAAATAAGTTAGGAATTAAAAAACAGCTATTAACCAAATTAAATAATAGGTACACGTTGTAACTGTCGATATCAAAACTGTGCAGCTGTAAAAAATTATTATGCGTCTATTGTAAAAACTTTGGAAGAAGAAATTAATAATGTTGTTAATAAAGATACTAATGAGGAATTACGTATTATTTTTATTAGTAAACATATTTTATATGTGTTTAAACTGTAATAATAAATATAAGGCATTATACAATTATTCATAATTTTACAAGGATTCTAACAAATATAAAAAAAAAAACTTTTGTTGTTCATTTGATTATTTTCCATAAAGTGCTTATTATAATTAACTGTCAAACCAGTTTCAAAAAAAAAAAAATCGGCTACATTGGGAAATACTGTTTATATAATTAAAAATGCTATTCAAGTCATTGAACATTTCTGAAGGGCTTCTGAACTTCTGATGAGTTTTCACAAATATGGACAGAAATACAAACATTTTGGGAAGAACACTATTTAATAAGTGAAATTCCATTACAGTCTCGAAGCAGTATATGCGTTAATAATTTTATTATAATTAGTAGCAGATATATAACTATTTGTTTTACATTTTAATTAACCATTGTTAATTTATTTGTTTAGATTAAAAAAAACAAACATTTGGGGCTAGTAATATTGAATATTTTGTATTTCAAGCACTAAATATACTGAAAACCAAATTATACCACATTATTTAATTTAAATAAATCTTTATATAAAAATAATAATTATAAGCACTACATTAGTACATTATTATGTAATATTCAAATAAAAGTAGGTAATCATTTAATTAAAACTAATTAAATAAAATATTAGTTGATTTAAATTTGTTTGTGGACATGAATAATATTTTATGTAAATAAATATGTACACAAATTGATAGTTATAAATATAAATATAAATAAATACCCAGTTTCTACAAAAACAATTTGTTTTTATTTAACAAATACGTATTTCGAAAACAATGTTTTCATCTTCAGTGTTAAACAACTACTGAGTCGTTCGGCGCGTATACATTCCCTTTTATAGAACAGATGACGTCATTTATCGATG